>PVJC01022533.1:16236-27330 GCA_004026665.1 Murina feae
CCTCCCCACAGGCTCAGGGTTCATAGGATGAGGGTGCCCGTCCAATCCCACGGCAGCTGTGCTACGCTTGTCCTCAGCAGCCGTTGCCAGGGCCACAGTGAGGGTCTGAGCTGGCAGGACAGCCCCTCCCTGGCCATCTCAGGCCTCAGTTCCTCCTCTGCAGTCTCCCACCACGTGTCCCTCACGGGAGCTGGGGCGGTCGATGTCTCACACAACCCTGAGGTGTCTGACACAGGGCAAGAGATGCACCCCACTCTGAGGAAACAGGCTGGACAAGGGGCTGGTGCATGAGATCGCACCCCACTCTGTGGGAAACGGGCTGGACAAGGCGGGTGCAGGAGATGCACCCCGCTGTGCAGGAAACGGGCTGGTGCACGAGATCGCATCCCAATCTGGGGAAACGGGGCTCTCGCTCACACCAGCTGCCTCTGCTCCTTCTCGATGCTGTTAACATGTTCACGTGGGACACAGCTACGTGGAGTCTAAGGGAGCTGGTGAGGCCACAGCACCCCAGGCCCCTTCCTGGTGGCCACAGGCACGTCTCAAACGGGTCCTGCAGGACCTCTGCGAGGCTCTGCCCTGCCCGGGGCACCAGGGGTGCCGGCCCAGCTGCAGTGGGGGGACTCAGCTGCTGCAGATGCGGGAGGAAACCCAACACTCAAACGGTGCCATGCTTAACGTGGAGGTTCAGCCCCTTGAGTAGAGACAGATGGTCCCCTTCGCCGCTGTGATGGCCGTGTTGGCGCCCCAGGCACCTGGATGTCCCCGAGGAATGGGCTCCGTGAACACGCAGCCCCAGGGATAGCATGGTGTCAGTGGCCCAGGAAATGTCATGCTGAGTGACCTGGCGGAGCCTCAGGAGGTGCCTCAGGACTGAGCCTGTCCATTCAGGGGACGAACCTCCCACACGGGGTGCGAGGTGGGGAGACACTGGCCGCGGACCGCACCGCGCCGCCCATCCTGGTCTGTATGCCGACTTCCGTCCAGATGTGCCCACTGGTGCGTCCGTGTCCTACACCCGATCTGCGCCGCCAGCACCTGCTGCGTGGGGGACGGCACCTCCTGCCCTGGTTTTCATGGTTTCTCATCTTGTTTTAATTACAAGGTGACACCTCTTCAAGCCCAGGGCTAAGCGAGTGGGGGGCTGTCCACTCACATTGGTGCCTCAGGCCCCGGAGACAGCCTAGCCCTGCCCCCCGGGACCCAGGCCCTGTCTCCCCAAAGCCCCCTCTCCCCCGAGACCCCTCTTCTGCCTTCCCAGCAGCCATCCTACTCAGGAACACCCTCGCCCGGGACCCCACCCAGGGCCCCGCCCTGGCCACACCATCTTCTTCAGCTGCTGAGCACCTTCTCGGCCAGGTCTCACCTTCCAGACCCGCTTGTGGTCAGGCCCTTGGGTTTAATGAGAGCAGGACCACATGCGGGTCGGTATCTGCCGGCGTGGTTGTGAGCTCCTCCCGTGGCTCCCATGGCCCCAGTGGGAGCCAAGTCCTACTTAGTGCCCCCTCCTCAGTGAGCACATCGCCACACCCCCTCCCAGCACCTATAATGACACCGCCCGCGAAACGACATTTGGAGACAGGGTCCCGCAAAGAGCGCCCCAAAGCCTGTCCCAGACACTGTAAAACTGGGGAGGGGAGGACAGGTGAGGGCATAGGGCCCCAGGAGTGGGGCTCAGCCTGGAGATGACCGGATATCAGGGGTCTGAAGCAGGGTAGGGAGCCCAGGGCTCCCAGGATGATGGGGTTCCAGGGCTGATGCAGGTGGGGCTGGGGGCTGCCTAAGGACGGGTCTGATCCGAGACACTCGGCAGGCAGGTCTATGTCCTGCAGCCGCCACGGAGCCCCCCAGGAGCACCTGGGCCACAGCCCCCCATCCTGCCAGCCCCACCTCCCCAGGAGCACAGCCCGCTCGGGCAGCGACCACAGAGGCCCATTTACCCTCCGCCGTGACGTGAGGGACGCTGTGAATGAGTGTCTTTCAGGCCGGGAGGAAATTCCTAAAATTCTTAGTGGGCAGTGCTGGGCTGCACACCGATTCTCGGTCACACTTGGGGCCGCGCAGCCGCGTTCTGGCGGTGGAGCAGGGGGCGCAAGCCCTCAGATCCGGCCCTCCTGAGGGGGCTCGCAGACGCCAGCAGCCTGGTGCCCCGAGTGACCCACTAGGTCTGCCCTTGAGGTCCCTGCCACCATCCGTGCAAGTCAGGAGAGGCCACCATGGCAGACGCGCTCCATGCCTGGGGACCACACTCACCGCAAGGGTAGGTGACCTGTGTGACCAGCACGCAGGAGCACCCCCTGCCGCAGCCCGGCACCAGGTCTGCTCAAGTTCCCTGTCAGCCCTGCCCTCACATCCTGGAAGGAACCTCATACACAGCAACGCCAAGTGAGGTGGAGACTGAGGCCCCGCGTCCTGGCGGACAACAGGCTGCACATGCACACGCACACTTGCACACTCACGTGTGCAAAGGCTTACACACGTGCATGCAAACGCACACATGCACACATACTTGCCCGAATTTTTCCTGAACCACGACCACGGACACCAACCTGTTTCAAGGGCAGTGGCTCAGTGGTTCTCGTTCTGGCTTCCTCTGGCATGTCCATGTGACAGTCGCCCGTCACTGAGACTTGGGACCTGGCTGCACCCTCAGAGGAGCCGTGTGGGCAGGTGGGATCTTACCTGCCTGGTGGGGGCACTGGGGAGCCCAGGCTCTTCGAAGGGGGCTTCCCCACGGGAGAGACACGTCGGCAGACAGCGTGGTGGGGGCGGAACTCGTGGCTGATGTCCGGACCTTCGGGAAGCCCGCAAATCCACCTTCAGGAAATGTCTCCTCCCCTGCAGAGGCCTCAGCACCCACTTTCCCAGCCGTCTCATCAAGCCCCCACAGAGGGTGGGCCGACTCAGGAGGGAGACCGACGTGCGTCATCAAGGGCCAGCATGCGGGAAGAGTCCACCCTCACTGGGGTGGCAAATGCAGCCTCATGTCTGCGTCAGGGAAACTGAGGCCCAGAGCCACGCCCATCTCCCCACTCCCCATTGCCCTCAGGGTCCAGACGTGGCATGGATGTGACAGCCTCTCCCAGCCCCTCTGGGCACACTGCAGCCACGTGCACCGCACATGAACGGGCCTCCCGCAGGGGTGGGCGTGAGCAGGCCCCGGGCGAGGACCCTCCTGCGTCCACGGAGCCTGGGTGAGCCCGGCGGGTGGAGCCACCTCTGGTCCCGTGCAGACCTTGCGGACACTCGTCTGCTTCACTCCATGCACTTTCGCTGCCTCCCGTTTCTGCACTTTCAAATCTGGGCCTAAATTTGGCACAAGAATGATTTGCCTCGGGACTTCCTGAGCCAAGACCTCCGGCGACTAATTGGGAGCCGGCGGAGCACGAGTGGGTGTCCTGGGCAGTGCAGACCGGGGCGTCTCCCTGGCGCCCGACGCACACGAAGCATCACCCACACGGGCATGGTCCCCTGTGGGAGCCACCGGGGTGCTTTCCTGGCGCACACCACGGGGCTGCGGTCACCGTGGGGCCCCTCTGTTGTCCCTCCTTGGGAGAGAGGATAGTGGGCCACTGTGGCTTCTAGAATTCTCCACAAGGTCACCCTTCATAAGGACATTCGACGAGACCGGGTGTCAGAGGAGGAGCCCACACACACCCAGGGCTGCAGGGCCACTCGGCCGGCTGAGGATCGGGCCAGCGCCCAGCCTTCTGGACCAGCTCCAGCTCCTGTCGTGAGAAACCTCCCGGGAGCTGGTCCCAGAGCCGCAGGGGCTGGGGCACCCCTAGCGGGTGGGGCGGGGGGCGGGGGCCAGGGCCCAGGCTGGAACTGCCGCCTCCTCGTCCTGCACGGCAGCCGGCTTCCAAGTGCGAAGAGCTCGGATCCGGTCCTTGGAAGCATTTCCAGATGTTTCTGGCATCAGAAGGGGCCTTCCGTGGACATGGGAGCGCGGGCGCGCGGGGGGGGGGGGGGGGGGGGGGGGCCCTGCAGACCCTGTGAGCACTTTTGTCATCTGCATGTCAGCGCGCGGGACCAGGAATGTCCACAGTTTCCAAAGAAAACAGGCCAGCCGGGCGTGGGGGACACGGGGACCAGGGCCGCTGCCAGGACGCCTGCCTGGGCCAACAGGACCTTCCCAGAGACCTGACCGGAGTGTGAGCAGGTGAGGAACACGTTGACTCCCGCTGTGTACACACATGCTCGACACACGTGTGCACTCAGCACGTATGCACACCTCACAAAGCCACGGCCGCCCTGAGACCCGCACCACCGGGGCTGGCTCCCTGCTGGCCAGGCCCCGTCCAGGTGGAACATCCGGTGGTGACGAGCGGACAATGTGTCCACAGGACTCAAAACAGCAGCTGGAAGCAGGGGCTCCCTAGCCTTGGGGTTGGGGTGCAGCCTCTGTGGCCCGCGGGGAGCGGAGGGAGCTGGGAAGCCTGTGATGACCGCCCAGGAGTGAGGACCCTCCGGGACAGCAGCCTCCGACTGGGCCACGCAGCCTCAGCCCCGCCTCCCCGCCCGCCTGCCGCTCCAGCTGGCGGACGCCGTGCGGCAGCAGCGGCCACTTCACTTCGTGAGCTCCTCAGGAAGCTGGTATATTTGCGATGTTAAAAGCTCAGCCAACATTCAAAACGGGGCTGTTTTTCCAGTGGAAACTGTAACGTGAGCCCAGAAGCGTTCTCACTCCCTCGCCGCGCAGACACCCCGACGCCCCCTCCACAGTGAGGCCGGCGCCGGGCTCCGTGGCCACGCCAGGCCAGCTCCCTGCGTTGCCAGTTTGGTCCCGACCACGGTGCCTGCCCCCCCAACCCCCCGGCTCAGGCCTGGAAACCCACCCCCTCCCCCAAACACGCTGGACCCGGCCAGGAACAGGGCCGGCTGCGGACCTCGGCGCAGGTTGGAGAAGCCAAGCACTGTCTGGACCCAGAGGAGCACCAGGGCCAGGGGGAGGCGCCCACAGCGCCCAAGGCTTTGACACAAACCCCAAGTGGCACCTGGACCCAGCCTCAGCCAGACCAATCTCACTCAAGGCCCCAGCTGGCCAGTGGGGGGCACGCGAGGCCTGCCCATGGCACCTCGGTTTCAGCCGGCCAGGCCGGGCCAGGCTGCCGTCCGGGCCCCTCGGGGAGCCCAGTGCCTGGGCACCTGCCTTATGCTCCAAGGGTGCCCTCAAGGCCATGACCCCTGACCCGGGGTGCCAGGCATCGGAACTGAGAGCCCAAGTGCTTGTCACGCGGCTTCCAGGGGCCCCAGGCCCGACTGTGGCCCTCCCACGGGGGCCAGGACCCCGGACGGCCCGGCTGGCTCACCAGCCAATACTTCAGCTTAGGCAGCAAAACATGAGACGGCGGTTCTGGACTTTGCAACCCAGAGCTTCCGGGAGACAGGCCTCATCCTTTGCAGGGGTTGGGGGTGAAGCGCCTGAACAATGATCGCTTGAGACTTCACAGCCGGCACCGGGCAGACGCAGAGGTTCCCTGGGATACCTCCCACCCCCACGGCCAGCATCTTTCTTGATCTTTGGGGGCCACCTTCTCTGGTGCCAAAGGCGAGGGCAGGGCTCAGCCTGCTGTCCCTGACCCCTCCCCGGGAAGTCTGTTCTCACTGCCCGTGCTGAGCCCCAGACCCCTGATGCAAATGCCAGGCACACCCAGCATCTCAGGCTGCTCCTTGGGGTGCCAGGTGCCAAAGGCCACAGGAAGGCAGCCCCGCCCCGGGGCCTCATTGCCACAGCCCAGGTGCTATCTGCAGAGCCGGCAGCTGGCCTCCCCAGGCCTCCGGGGAGGACCGCCAGGGCCGGTGGTGGCGGGAGACAGGGCCCCAGCGCTGTGGCCTGCACGGCTGAGACACCATCCAAGGATTTGCTATGGTCTGAGGCCTGTGTTGGGGTCAGGGGCAGGGGCAGCGAAGGCTGGTGGGGAGTCCAGCAGACCCAGCAGTTGGGGGAGTCAGGGAGAGGCCAGGTGGGCCAGGGACACCCCAAAACCAGAGGTGAGCCCCCTCCCAGGCGTGGGGCCATGCTGCCTGAGCCTGATCTTCGAAGGCCAAGGCTCCGGCCTCCCAGCAGCAGCTGGCACCATGCCAAGGCCTCGGGCAGCCCTTGTGAGCGATGGGGGCACAGCAGCTACATCCCCACACCTGCCCCCTGGAGACCGGGCCTCCCACTTCCAGGCCAGCCACAGGGTCCAGCTCACAGACCTGCTCCTGCCTGGCACCCCAAGAACTGCTATGTTCCCTGTGGGTGCCCGTCCCCAGGTGGCACCTGCGGGGGCCCAGCCGGGCGGGTGGCAGAAGGCCTGCCTTCGTGGGATCTGCCACCGAGGGGCAGGATTGTCCTCAGGGGAGAAGGATCGAGGCAACGAAGGGACTTCAGGCGTCACCCCTCAGAAGGCACAGGCTCAGGCGAGGCCGCGACTCACTGAGATGGAGACCTCACTTCAGGGGGCCATGCTGGGGGAACCCCAGGAGATCTGCAGGCAGCCCCAGGGGTCCTCAGCCCCAGTGTGGGGGATGTGGCACGAAGGAGAGGTGTCAAGGGGACAGAGGGGTCTCAAGCCCCGCACAGCACATGCACCCACAGGTACATGCACACGCAAGCATACAGACATACATGCACTTGCGGGCACACATCCATCAGTGGCCCTGGGGTGCCCTGAAAGGATGTGGCAGAGGGGACAGCTCCCCAATACAATACCCTTCAAGCCCATGTCCCTCCTCAGAAGGAAGGTCATGGGAGCAGCAAGGAGTAGGGTGGGCCTGAGCCCGCCTCCCCTGCCCCCACTCCTTCAGTCTGGGGCCGGGGTGTGGGGGAGAGAGCAAGGGTATGGGTGGGGGGCAGGGGCCTCCTCTGATGGGAGCAGGGTCTGCCCAGGACCTGCCCTCTGCCTGCTCAGGGTGGCCCTTCCAGTCGCCCAAGCAGTCTCACAGGTCGGGGAGGGGGCGCACCTGGTGGGGCTGCTGGAGGTGAAGCGGGGAGAACTGGGGGGTGGCCATGGACTTCCAGGCCCCAGCCACGGGGACCTGCCTCCCCCTGGAGGGGCCCAAGAGTCCTGGCCTGGGACTTGAGTGCAGCCTGCCCCTCCCAGGAGCCCCTCTGCTGGGCTGGGCCCTGGCGTCCACCGGGCCCTGGCGAGAGGTCTGCGGTGGGTGAGGCTGCTGACTGGCGCTCCCCCCCCCCCATTTCCTCTTGGCCTGCAGGCTCCCGGCGGCCTCAGGAACAAAGGGTGGATTGTGCCCTGCTCTGGGCCTGCTCCCCGCCCAGCGCTGCCCCTGATGGGCCCCGTGGGCGATGTTTGTGTTTGCAGCCAAGCAAGGCTCCTCAGGCCAACCTGCAAGGCTCCGTGAGTGCTGGCCGTGGGCACCGTCCGCTGTCCTGGAGCCTGGGGCCTGTCCCGGTCGAGTGTCCTGCCTTCTCCCCAGCGCCCCCACGAGTGGCCCCCACGCACGGAGGCAGGGCCTGCCAGCACCTTCCCCTGTGCATCACGTCCTGTCTGTCCATCCAGCCCCCTCCCCAAGCCTCTGGGTGCCCCGGCTCAGGGTGGCTTTTGCACGAGGGCAGGATGAAGGTGAAGGGGCCACAGCTCCCCCACCGCCTGGCACCACAACCCCACATCCTGGGTCCAGCCACCCCTTCTCCCATCAACATTTAGTGAGCACCACTGTGTACAGGAATGGGCACAGAACCCAGGCCTCCTGAGCCCACTGCCAGAGGACAGACACCCCAAACCAAGCGCCGACCCATTTCCCAGTGGGCCCGGCGTCCTGTATGCAGCCCCCACGCCACCAGAAGGCAGTACAGCCCCGCCCTCAGACACCCAGCCCTCGGACCCTTGGACCCTCGGGCCCTGACGTGCTCCAAGGCCGGCCAGGGGGCGGCTCGGCCCTTCACAAGGGAACCCGAGGGCTGGGCTCCAGGCAGGCAGAATGGGGGCGCCCCTCCCAGAATCAGACGCAGGCTCAGCCCTGGGCAGGGATCCCAGCACAACCCTGTGTACCCCCTGGTGATGGCGGGGGGCGGGATGGGGGCACTCTCCCGGCTGCCCCATCCCTGCTGTGGATTCAGCTCTGTGACCGTCAAAGAAGCTTTGTGGCCGCCAAGGAAGCGGGAGCGATTGTCTTGGAGGGGATCCAGGGATGAACCGTGGAGGGCGGCTTTTGGGGGGAAATAGAGGGGGAAAGCTGTGCAAGGAGAAGGAAGTTGCCTGTGAGGCCTGGAGCCACCTTTCCCCGGGTCTGGGGCCAGGCCTGGGCTCGCCTCCTTCCATGAATCACCATGGCCTCTCTTCCAGCCGCTGAAGAGGAGAAGTGAGGGTCAGAATGGCTGGGTGGCTGTGGGGCCCCTGAGGACTCGGCTGTGAGCACTGAGGGTGGGAGGTGCTGCCCAGGCTGCAGAGAGTGGGGTGAGGGTGGAGTCAGGGTCCTGCTCCCTGCAACTCAGGGCCAGGAGGGCTGAGTGGTGACCCAGAGGGACACCGTGGGCGCTGACCGCTGCACTTTGCATTCCAGATGCTGAGCCGTCCTCGTGGGAGCTGATGTGACACCCATCTCAGACGAGGCTGAGGGAGGTGAGGTGTCAGCGGGGGCAGAGTCCGTGCCACCCTGAGCTAGCTGCCCCTTGCTCGCTTGGCAGGCCTGCAGCTGGGTGGCCCCAAGGTCCTGGAGGCACAAATCCTCCGAGACCAGGTCCCTAGGGCATGGCGGAGGGAGGGTTCTGCCCTGCGAGTGACCAGCTCGGGGCTGCCTGGCAGGGGCCCTGGAAATGGCTGCTGAGATGATGCTGGGGCAGCCGTCCATGAGGAAGGCTCACTCCTGGAGACGGATGGATTCTGGGAAGGTCGGGGTCTGGGTAGGACCCGCTGCCCCACCCTCGTGAGTCCCCGGCCCCCTGGCCAGGGCCTGCCCCCTGAGGCCCACCTGCACTGCCCCCTCAAGGTGGGCGCTGCCTTCAGGAAAATACCCGGCCTGCTGCCAGCCCCTCCTCTGGCCCCACACGGCCCGGGGGCCCCCCTGTGGGCCCCCTAGGGGCAGGTGGAGCTGGAGTCCTCAGTGGAGCTCTGGCCAGGTCAGCCCTGCCTCCTCCCCGTGTCCCGGGCGTCCTGAGCAGCCCTCCTTCCAGGGCCCAGGGGAGGTGTTTGGGGGATAAGGGCAGCACAGTTTACTCTTGCCCGGGACTCACACGTACCCCCTTCCACTGCTACTGGGACCAGCTCCCCAAGAGCCGAGCCAGACCCCCCGTCCCACGGGCCCGCGTGTCCTTGTGCCCTGGGGCTGGGCAAGGTCACCTGGGGGCACCCCCTATCAGTCCCTCCAGCAGGTCCAGGCACTTGTGAACCCCATACAGCACCACCCAGGAGTTCTTGACCCTCTGCCCCGGGTGCCAAGCCAAGTCTGCGTCCATCCAACGCCCCACGCTCCTGTCCCCTCTCCTGTGTCCCACATCCTGAGCTCCTGTCCAGGGCCCCTGGCCCGGCCCCAGGACGGGGCTCTGATCTCCTGCCAGGGCTCCCAACACAAGGCCCGAGGGGGTAGGGCTGCCCACGTGCCCCTCATCCTGGCCTCTGTTGTGCTGCCATCCCTGGCATCGCCCAGTCCCCTGCAGGACAGCTGCGGGGCGGCGCGGCACTCCTTTGAAGCCGGCAGGGCTGGGCAGCGGCAGGGACAGTGGCACCCGAGGGTGGCAGAGCCCAGGCCACCCTTTCAAGCTTCCCGCCTTCAAGGGGACCAGCTGACTGTGCCCAGAGCGGATCAGAGGGGAGACGGCTGGCGGGCTCAGCATCTGGGGCTGTGCCTGCCTGGCACCCTGCTCACCCAGCACCCTACACCCACCAAGGACAACGGTGGTCTCCGGAAATGGCCCAGCCCGGACTGGTCTGGGGGACACGTGGAAGACAGTTGATCCCCCTCCTCCACCTCCAGACTGGGAGCTCCAGGGCAGGGCCCAGACTCCACTGCACCCCCAGAGAACCCCGCAGGGCTGGGACAGCGGCATCTATGTTCCTGTTGGTGAACCCCATAGAGTTGGCAGCTGCCCACTGGCCTTTCTGCCTGTGGCCAAGGGCGTTTTGGGGCCTAGTCTGTGTAAGTCTGGGGCAACCAGGAAGGGGCCAAGGAGCCCAGGGCTCCACCCCACAGAGCCCACAGCGGGTGTAGCCCAGCCAGTGCCCGCCCTGGTGTGACTGAGCTCCTCCTAGTCCCTGCACCTGGCGTGTCCTGCCCATCAAGTTCCCTGTGGCCACCCCAGAGCCTGGTCTGGGAGTCCTCCAGGGAGCTGGGGTGCTGGGGAGACGACACGCGGGCAGAGTAGGGGTGGCTGTACGCAGAGAGCCACAGTCCATGAGGGTCTGCCCGCGAGCCCATCAGTCAGCGCTGGTCAGGGTGGACTTGGCACCCCTCAGGGCGCCCCTCTCCAAGACTCCGCAGCCTGCACACTTCACCCGCCTTCTCCCCTGTCCGACACACCGCGAAGGGACCCAGGACTGTCCACTCGGGGTGTAAGGAAGTGAGATTCCATCCTAGGGGTGCGGGGCAGGGCAGCCACAGGGTCTGCAATGTGGGGGGACAGAGCCGAGGTTGAGGGGCATCCTAAGGGCCTTGAAGTCACCCAGGGGCCAGGGCAGGTAGCCTTGAACTGGAGACAGCCCAGCATGGGGGTCACAGCTGGGGCTGGGGCTGGAGGCCACAGGGAGCTGACATCCTCCTGGCAGCACCCAAGGAAGAGGGAGCAGGAGAGACGTGGGGGGGGGGCCTCTGAGCCAGGGCGTGGCCTTTGGGTAGGGGGCTTGGTCCCTGAACATCCCAGCACCCCTGAAAAGGCTCCCTGGGTGGAGAGCCCAGGCCCAGGCCCTGCCAGGCCGGTGTTGCTCATGAGACTTCCCTGGGGCTGAGGGCAGTCCCCTTGGGGGCCCCAGTGGACAGCAACGGACATGAGGCCAAGAAGGGCCCAGGCACAAGTCCAGGCTCAGTCTCCTAAGGAGGCTCTGCCCCTCGCTATCCCGACCTTGTGTCCAGATGGCACTGCCCGAGGTCTCTCCACCATTGGACAGCAGTCTCCCTGCTCCCCAAGATCACGCCCTCTCCCTCCCCCCCCCCACC
>PVJC01022534.1:0-27254 GCA_004026665.1 Murina feae
GAAGGCTTCTCCGCCCAGGAAGGCATCTGGCAGCCCAGGGTGCCAGATGCCTTCCCAGAACCCAGGCTCCCAAGATGGCGGAGCCCAGGGCTGCGGCCTCAGCCATCTTGGCTGGGCTAATTTGCATACAGTCACTCTGATTGGCTGGTGGGCGTGGCTTAGGCCGTCCTGAAGAAACGGTTAATTTTAATATTACGCTTTTATTAGTTTAGATTTGGCAAAGTCTGGAGACATTTTGCGTTGTGATTATACTGGCATCAGGGTGGTAGAGTTAGGGGTGCTGCTGCATGTCCTGTTTAGGGTAGCTCCCACGGTGAAGTATTATCCAGTCCCAAAGTCAGTATTGAGATTGAGATTTTTGTCCTCATGGGAGTTTTTCCAAAATGAGTAGCCATGTGACATTTACAGTGTTTTATAGGGAGGTTTTTTTCTTGAATTATGAATTAGAGAAGAGCAGTTTTAGACATTTATTTGAGGATTTATGTAGATGATAAACAGCCTCTGAAAAATGTTCATGGAGACTATATGGTGATCTCATGATACAGAGAAATGGAAAACAATCCTACTTCATCATAGAAGGACCTGAGGAATTTTGCATTTTTATTTTTTTGCCTTCACAATTTATTTTTAATTTATTTAATGTCTAACACATTTGGAAAGTCAAGTGGTTTGTTTTTTTAAAACTTGTCAGATGGGTGTTGGCTATTTGTATTTGATAATTTGCATTGAGACTAAACTTTTCTCAGAATTGAAAGAATTGTTCAATCTTTAACTGACAGCTGCATTCTCTTGTTCATTTCACAGATGGAGCTTTTGTTCCTCTATCATGTCATCATTGTCCACTCAATCACAATAATTTTCAGTAGAAGGAAGTATAAGTAACCACACATGGATAAACACATACAAACACACCGAGTGACTTAGGGGGAGACAAATTAGAAACTAACAAAGAATGTTTGCATTGCTTTCCAGAGATTTAGGTTTTCAGATCATGGCTCAGGATCCAGAGTATAGCCATACCACCATTGAGGTTCATTGCTTGGGGTAGAGTATAAAGCCTCGGAGAGATTTAAAAATGTTTCATTCATTGTGCTAAAACAAAAACAGACATTGGGGATGAAATGTAATCAGTCTTCTTAATCTCACATTAAAAAATATTGTAGTGGATCTTACTTTTTAAACAATTATCTGCCTTTCTTTTCACACCCTATTAATTAACTGAATGCATGCTGTGAAAAAGTCATGCTTTCTATAAAGCCGGAGAGGGTGAAAAAAATGCAAATTGGAATTATAGGTCATAGTGGGTCACTCTATCTTTGTTTACATGTTTAAGAACAAGGTGTCTCTTTGGTGGAGACAGACAGGAGATCTGCATTTTGTCACCATTGAAAGTCTTTTTTGGGGTTTTGTTTTGTTTTTAATTAAGGGACCAGCCAGAGTTATGAAATTAGTATAGAGAAATTCAGGTAAGAAATTGGCTGTCAGATAGAGGTAAATAATGCATGATGATCTCTTAGATGTTGTAGTGTGTAAAATAAATTATTTCACTGATAACAGAAAGAAAGCAAACTAATAAATTTCATGTTATCCTATATTCTGTATATTCTTTAGACATTACTTTTTTTTTAAAGTAATACATGATATTTTGAATAGGTAATGTACATATTACATAATTCAAAGATCAAAGCTGTATAGAAAGATACACATGGTAAAACCTTGATCCCACCTCTGAATCTCAACCCTGATTTTCTCTCTTCATTTTTATTAGGTCTCTTTCTTCTTCTATTGTTGTTTCTAGTACAAGCAAATTATGTGTATTTAATTATTGTTTCCATTACCCATTCCCCTCTCTCCTCCCCAAATATACAGAAAGTAGGGAACTCTGTACACCATCTAGCACATTGCTTGTTCATTTAGCTTTGTGAGATCGTTCCTCGCAGTATGTGAGTGTTTTCCTCATTCTTTTGTGGGCTACATGGGTGCAGAACTACATACAAATTGTCACCTACTGATGGACAGTTAGGTTGGTGCCAGTCTTTTGCCATTACTAGTAGTACCTCAGTGATTAACATTGTCCAGATGTCATTTCGTACCAGTGCAGGTTTGTTGTAAAGTTGGATTATTGTGTTAAAACACATTTTTTGCGGGAAACGAGTAAAATCGGATCCACCAGGGAGACTGTCAATGGACATGAGGAAACATACCTTGGAACCGGCAAAAATAAAAATGTTTTACGTCGTTGTCATGTGTGTGCCACTCATAAACTATGCAGTGAATCGCGGTACATATGCAAGTTTTGTAATGTACCCCTGCACAAAGGAAAGTGTTTCGAACGCTACCACACAGTGGCGGGAAAATGTCCGCTTATTAAAAATCTTTGTCGTTTGGGTAGATACTGCCTTATTTCCTTTCACAGTGGTTCTACTATTTTGCCCTTTCCTCAGTAATTTCGACTATATCCCTATTTCTAGGTTGGTACCAATAGTTAGTAAGTAATTTAAAAAGTCAGTTAAATAAAGAATCATTAAAATATTTTCCATAAAGTGTAATGATTTTACTTTTATGTAAAATCATTCAATATGCATTAATTTGATATTTATTTGCTTTAGAGCAAAGGGATTTATTGGGAAATAGTCCACTGATTAGAATTCCATGATATCTTTTATCTAACCCTCATCATTCTGATTTAAATGTTGGCGTTTAGCCCTGGCTGGTTTGGCTCAGTGGTTGAGCATCGATCTAAGAACCAGGAGGTCACAGTTCAATTCCTGGTTAGGGCACATGCCCAGGTTACAGGCTCGATCCCTAGTAGGGGGAGTGCAGGAGGCAGCCGATCAATGATTCTCTCTCATCATTGATGTTTTATCTCTCTCCTTCTCCCTTCCTCTCTGAAATCAATAAAAATATATTTAAAATAAAATAAAAGTTGTCTTTTATGGGGTGAGACCTTAGAGTACCCTCAGCGTCCCCATTTTTTTAAACTGATGTTCTCCTTACACCAAATTAATAGTTACTTTTAGTTATTCACCTTTATTGAATATCCCTGAGCATTTGACATGGTTTTCTCAGAAATAGTATTGTACTTTTAACAATCATATTTTATTGGTTCATATAATATTTATTTACCTTGCATTATTTTAATTTTTTTAAAAAATTTTTATTTTTTTATTACATAAAGTTTTACAAAGATTGGTACATATTATTTTAATTTTTAAGCAATCCTATATAATAAAAGCCTAATATGCTAAGTGTCCAACCGTTTGACCAGTCACTATGATGTGCACTGATCACCAGGGGGAAGATGCTCTGACTAGTAGGTTAGCTTACTGCAGGGGTCTGGGCGAAATGGGCCAGACACACCCTGGAGCCCTCCTGCGGTCCCTCCCTGGCACCGATAGTGCACCAGTGGGGTCCTTCGCCCTCTCACAATCCAGGACCCCTTGGGGCATGTCGGAGAGCTGGTTTTGGCCCCTTACCTGTAGGCTAGGCCGAGGGACCCCACTGGGGCACAAATCTGTGCCCCGGGCCTCCAGTAGTGCTATAATTTTTGATTCAGGATATTTTCATTGTTTTGTTCACTAATTGTGCTTATTAGGATGACTGACCATATTAAGTGCTTAGTAAATACTAGTGCATGGAAGAGAAAAAGGAAAAGCAGTAGCATGGGACAGACTGCTGATTCTTGGTTTACACCCAGAACACCAGGAATAACACTCTGTCCCAGAGCAAAAGTTCGGCAAGGAAAAGGAAGAGACAGCATTGCAGAGGGTAATCTTATCAACCAGGGATAGTGAGCTTGCCATGGCTGGCACAGTCATGTATTAGAAATTAAGACTTTTGTGATACTTTCCTCTGTGATTAAATTGAAAGAGCAGTGGCTTAAAGGAAGCCTCGGTTTTAAGTTCTAACTCATCTGCTTAACATGAGTGCCATACTGGGCTAGACATCTCTGTATTATACTGTTGCCCAGCCAGCTGCTTACTCTCTTTTTGAAAAAAACACAAAATACTACAGCTAATTGAGTGTGTTCTAAACTTCATTTTCTCCCGTGCATCATCATGAATTTGCCATATCCATGTACCTCCTCACTGCTATTTACTTGTAATCAGATTCCAGATACTTTGTTCTGTAACTGCCGCAACCTTTTGCAGTGAGTATTCAGGATCTAGAGAAGGGGCCAGGACAAACGAATGCACTAGACAAGAAATATGAATTTAGGAGGCATGGGGGGGCCATGCAGAAACCTTTCTCTGGGGGAGAGGCTCCCTGACTTCTCTGTCCCGTTTGCTTTTATTCACTTGAGTACACATTTGCCATTTAGGAATGTATACAGGCATGTCAAAGGTAAAGTTTGGTTATCAGTAAAAGGATTATCAGGTTAGGGGATTGCCTTGAGCCATTTGACCCACAGCAGGGCAATATTATGCTGATTTTCAGCCTTGCTGAACATCGCATTATTATGCTAACCACTGTTGGTCTTAGCCTCCAGCATGTAACCTTTGTCCAAGTACAGTTGTTTTTTTTGTGTGTGTGTGTATTTGTGTGTTTCAATTTGCATATTAGACTTTTATTATATAGGATATACACTGTCTCCCAAAAATACATTTCTTTTTTATCTTTATTGTTCAAATTATTACAGTTGTTTCTCTTTTTTCCCCCATAGCTCCCCTCCTCCCAGTTCCCACCCCATCCACTGCTCTTATCCCATCCCCCACTGTCCTCCTCCATAGGTATACGATTTTTGTCCAGTCTCTTCCCACACCCACAACACCCCTTTCCCCCTGTGAATTGTTATTCCACTCCCTTTCAATGCCCCTGATTCTATTCTATTCACCAGTTTATTCTGTTCATCAGACTTTTTTTATTCATTTGATTTTTAGGTTCACTTGTTGATACATATGTATTTGTTGTTCATAATTTCTATCTTTTTCTTCTTCTTCCTCTTCTCAAAGGTTACCTTTCAGCATTTCATATAATACTGGTTGGGTGGTGATGAACTCTTTTAGCTTTTTCTTGTCTGTGAAGCACTTTTCTGACCTTCAATTCTGAATGATAGCTTTGCTGGGTAAAGTAATCTTGATTGTAGGTTCTTGCTATTCATCACTTTGAATATTTTTTGCCACTCCCTTCTGGCCTGCAAAGTTTCTGTTGAGAAATCAGCTGACAGTCGTATGGGTGCCCCCTTGTAGGTAACTAACTGCTGTTCTCTTGCTGCTTTTAAGATTCTCTCCTTGTCTTTTGCCCTTGGCATTTTAATTATGATGTGTCTTGGTGTGATCCTCCTTAGATTCCTTTTGTTTGGGGTTATCTGTGCTTCCTGGACTTGCAAGTCCATTTCTTTCACCAGGTAGGGGAAGTTTTCTGTCATTATTTCTTCAAATATGTTTTCAATATCTTGCTCTCTCTCTTCTTCTGGCACCCCTATAATTCTAATGTTGGTATGCTTGAAGTTGTCCCAGAGACTCCTTACACTATCTTCATATTTTTGAGTTCTTTTTTTCTTTTGGCTTTTCCGGCTAGGTGGGTTTTGCTTCTTCATGTTTCATATCTTTGACTTGATTCTTGCAACCCTCGTCTGCTGTTGGATTTCTGTATATTATTCTTTATTTCAGTCAGGGTATGCTTAATTTCTAGCTGGTCCTTTTTCATATCCTCGAGGGTCTCACTAAATTTATCGGCAGCCTCTAGAATATTCTTGAAAAGCCTTATAACCGTGGTTTTGAACTCAATATCCTGTTGTTTTCTTTCCTCCATTTCTGTTTCTTTGTCTCCGCATTTTGGTTGCTTCCCTGTGTTGACAGAGTGGCTTTAATCAGCCGTGTCTATAGTGGGAGAACTTCTATGCTGGAGACACCCTTATGGGGCAAGACTTGCTTCAGTGGGGCTTTGGTGCCCACTAAGTCTGCCCCCTGAGTGCATTCCTAATGAATCTGAGGAGTTGTAGACTGGATGATCCCGCTCTGACCACTGGGTACACAGTCTCTTGGAACTCCAAGGAGGTGCTATATTAGCTTCTGCCTGGGGTTTCCCAGCCTTTTATATGCAAAAGCCTCTGGGTGCAGCTGGGGTGGAGCAGGGTCTCGGGGAGTCTACAGGGCGGAGTAACCAGCAATGGCCAATTCTCAACCCCGCCCCAAGAGGCACTGGGTCGCAGTGACCCTCGGCACCACCAATAGAAAGCTGCTCTGAAGATCCTCCTGGTGTCAGGCAGTGCCAGACAGTCCAGCTCCTCGCTGTATGATTCTGAGTCCCTAGAAACTCACCTGGAACTGGAGTTCAGAGCCGTTGGGAGCTTGTGCTTCCCTCCAGTACGAAATGCTGCCAGCCCTTTCCGTGAGCCCCTTCGCTCACGCCTCCATATCTCTGCACTTTATTTCCGCACCTCCTCAGCATCTCAGTCTCTTTCTAGTTGTAGAATTTGCACTCAGCCAGCCGACCTGTGGGTCTTGGTGGTGTCCGTTTTTTTCTTTTTGGTGTAGTTTTGAAATAGTTGTGCCCAGCAGCAAGTCCAGTGTTTACCTATGCTGCCATCTTGGTTTCTCTCAGGTACATAGTTTTAAATGAGTCAAATTTCACAGGCCTTCTTGTGTCTCCTTGGAGTATAATGAACTTTTAACTTCTGAGTTCTTAAAAGAGGAGTATATTCAAGGTTGATTGTTTACAAAACTTAAATTAAACAAATTTTTATTTTTATTTTATTTTAAACTAGGTTTGTCATTCTTGGGGCTGCCATCACTTTCTCATTCCTGGCCTAGGCCCATTGTATTCTCCCAACTGCCTACTTGGTTTTTGTTTGTTGATTTGTTGCCTCATTTCACACCCTCTACTTCCAATCCATAAATTTAAAATGAACCTGTTTTAGTGAACATGATAATATTTAGTAAATTCGATAGCTATTTCCTCAGGATATGTTGATGAGACAGCTGTATTTTCTGAGAGATACATAGATTTGTTCTAACTATGCTCCTCTGGACACAATACTGCTACTGTTAATGTCTAATGCAGTACAATATTAGAAAGATTTTGACATATTGGTAAACTGTTCTTTCTTGCATTTATATTGATCTCCTTTAATGCATAGAGTATAAAGCTATTATTTTGGACATGTCATTTTATTTTGTTTGTTAGTTTTTGTTAATCCTCATTCAAGGATATTTTTTCCATTGCTTTTTTTTTTAGAGAGAGTGGGAAGGAGGGAGAAATAGAGGATGGGAGAAAGAGAGAAACATCAATGTGAGAGAGACACATTGATTGGTTACCTCCTGCATGCACCTCTACCAGGTCCGGGGATTGAACTGGCTCCTAAGGTACATTCCCTTGACCAAAAATCAAACCCACAAGCTTTTATTTTGTGGGCTGATACTCTAACCATTGAGCTCACCAACTGGGGCCATGTCATCTTTTTTTTCTTCCATGTCATCTTTTTTAATTACACACTTGTTAGCGAGCATATTCGGTTGTGAGTTGTATTTTGAAATCACCTCTACTCTTTAAAAAAAAATAAATCTTTATTGTTCAGATTATTATACTTGTTCCTCTTTTTTCCCCCCATAGCTACCCTCCGCCCCACCCCATGCCCTTACTCCCTGCCACTGTCCTCATCCATAGGTGTACAATTTTTGTCCAGTCTCTTCCCACAGCCCCCACACCCCTTTACCCCCGAGAATTGTCAGTCCACTCCCTTTCTATGCCCCTGATTCTATTATATTATATTCACCACTTTATTCTGTTCATCAGATTTTTTATTCACTTGCTTTTTAGATTCACTTTTGATAGATATGTATTTGTTGTCACTTTGTTGTTCATCATTTTTATCCTTACCTTTTTCTTCTTCTTCCTCTTCTTAAAGAATACCCTTCAGCATTTCATATTATACTGGTTTGGTGGTGATGAACTCCTTTAGCTTTTTCTTATCAGTGAAACTCTTTTTCTGACCTTCAATTCTGAATGATAGCTTTGCTGGATAGAGTAATCTTGGCTGCAGGTTCTTGCTATTCATCACTTTGAATATTTTTTGCCACTCCCTTCTGGCCTGTATAGTTTTTGTTGATAAATCAGCTGACGGTCATATGGGTACTCTCTTGTAGGTAACTGTTTTTCTCTTGCTGCTTTTAATATTCTCTCTTTGTCTTCTGCTCTTGGCATTTTAATTATGATGTGTCTTGGTGTGGTCCTCTTTAGATTCCTTTTGTTTGGGGTTCTCTGCGCTTCCTGTACTTGTAAGTCTATTTCTTCCACCAGGTAGGAGAAGTTTTCTGTCATTATTTCTTCAAATATGTTTTCAATACCTTGCACTCTCTCTCCTCTGGCATCCCCATAATTCAGATGTTGGTATGCTTGAAGTTGTCCCAGAGGCTCCTTACACTATCTTTATATTTTTGGATTCTTTTTTCTTTTTGCTTTTCTGGTTGAGTGTTTTTTGCTTCTTCATATTTCAAATCTTTGACTTGATTCTTGCTATCCTCTCATCTGCTGTTGGATCTCTGTATATTATTCTTTGATTCAGTCAGTGAATGCTTAATTTCTGCTTGGCCCTTTTTCATATCCTTGAGGGTCTTACTAAATTTATTGGCTGTTTCTAGAAGATTCTTGAGTAACCTTATAACTGTGGTTTTGAACTCTATATCCAGTAGTTTCCTTTCCTCCATTTCTTTGTCTCCACATTTTGGCTACTTCCCTGTGTTGATAGAGTGGCTTTGTGTGCTAGGTGTCCTTTAGAACCCAGTGGCTCAGTCTCCCTAATTACCTGAGGTAGACCCTCTTGGTACACCCCTTTGTGGGCTGTGTGCACAGTCTTGTTGTAGTTAAGCCTTGATTGCTTTTGGTATCACTGGGAGGATTGACCTCCAAGCCAGTTGGCTATGAATACCAGCTGTGTCTACAATGGGAGAAAGGCTGTGCTGGAGACACCCTTATGGGGCAGCACTTGCTTCAGCACTTGCTTAGTAAGCTTTGGTGTGCTTACTAAGTCTGCCCCCTTAGTGTGTCTCTTATGGATATGAAGAGTTGTAATCCTATAGGGTCTTACACTGACCACTGGGTACACTAGCTCTTGGATCTCCAAGGATGTGCAAAGTCAGCCACTGCCTGAGGCCACGCAGCAGGAGCTACAGAGAGCTCTGCATATTCCTTCTCTTTGAGGTTTGGAAGTACCCAGATGAAGCCCAGCTGTGAAGCAGTGCAGGCTGCTGTCCAGCCTTAGGCCTTCTTTTGGAAGCTTTCGAGCTTTCTGACCCAGCTGCAGTTTGTTAGGCTTTAGATTGCAAAAGGCCAGGCCATTCATATGCAAAGCTTCTGTGCACAGCTTGGGAAGGTGGAGTTGTAAATTGTGTGGGACGGGGTGTTAGGGAATAACCAGGGCAGAGCAAACAGCAATGGCTGCCAGTGAGTCCTGCCCCAGAGCGGTCCCCGAGTCTCTGTGTCCCGTGTCCCCATTCAGGAGCAATCATCACTGCGAGCACCTCTGAGAGAAAGCTGCCCTCACATTCCTGTCCTGATGCCAAACAGTCCAGTTTCTTGTGTATGAATCTGGGTCCCCAGAGTCTCGCCTGGAACAGGAGTTTAGAGCAATTGGAATCTTGTATCTTCCTCTTGATTGGAAAAAAGAGCAGCAGTTGCCAGCCTGTTTCGCATGCGCCTCCATACCTCTGGGCTTTCGCACCCCCTCACCTCCTTTCAGTCTCAATACACTTTTCTCTTTCCTTCTAGTTGTAGAACTTCCACTCAGCCAGCCTTCCCGTGGTTCTGGATGATAGCCGTTTTGTCTTTAGTTGTAGTTTTGATGTGGTTGTGCAAGGCAGCAGTACAGGTGCTTACCTATGTCGCCATCTTGGTTCCTCTCTCACCTCTACTCTTCATTCAGGTGTGGCCTGCAGCAGTGTACATTAGAACCTGCTTTGCATTCCTTGTTTAAAATTGTCACTCCTGTTGTTTTATCATGAATATTTTACTTTCTGAAAATCATTTGTTTTCTTTTTTTCTTTAATTTTATTGCAGGGAAATCTTTTATCAGAGGAACTTATATTTATTTTTAAAAAGGCATCTGCTTTAGAAAATTCCATTTTGCCAAAAGATACTTAAAATACCTAAAATATAACTATTGTATAAAATATGTTAATTTATATAAAATCTACAGGATAATATTTAAAGAAAAAAACAATGGTTAATTCTGTCTTCTTTTTCTAATATTATATTTAAGAAATGATGTACTTTTTTAAATTTAACAAGAAAAAAGTTGTTATTAGATTTCTTCCTGTGTAACCTTAAAGGGAATTTACTTTGGTCTGATAGACATATAATCATAGACATATAATCCGTATAGCACTTTTATTCATTCTATAATATACTTACTAGTTCTTGATGATTTTAAATCTTTCGTAGGGAATGTCTGTTAGTGTTAACGTCTCATATCAATTTAATTGTTTACTTGAATATTCAGTCCTGAGGAAGAATTAGGTCTTCGTCTCAAAATAGCTGGTGTACTTTCCGATAAGCATAATATGTTCTTATTGGAACTCTGCACATCTCAGTGTTTATTTCATTATTTTGGGAATATGAGTATTAAAAGGAAACTTCATTTTTTATATTCATTTTAAAAAACTGACAATACAGTGATACAAGATAGTGAAGTTGGGACAGAAGCATTACAAATGGTCTGCTCTATAAGCAAATGAGTCAATTGAAATCTAACTTCAAGTATTACACTTTCAACAGAAAAGCCTTTGCAAAGAAAATGTAGCATAAAATATAATTTATCATGGTTTTGTTGGATGATTCTAAAACAAGCTACTGTTTTATTTTAGGATACACGTGACTTTTCCCAGAAGTCTTACCATGACCATATTTACTTATGACATGTGAATATGGTCTATTCTTGAATTCCATGCTTAATTCCAGATGTCTTCACATAAACCGTATTTGGAAAGACTTCTTATATGTTTTAGGAAGTGGTGTAAATGTGGGTCAGCTTTGAACTTTGTTATGAAATAACACACAGTTTTCTAGACAGATATAGAAAATGAGAAACATTGGCTAGATGAAGCCATCCCTGGAGACTGGACATCTCCAGTAGAAACTGGACTCCAGGCTAGAAAAATGATATCAAATATTTTCCAAGTTTTTTGTAAATACTAATCTATCTTTTTTTTTTTTTTTTTTTTTTGAGAAATGAGCTTAGAAACTGATTTGTAGAGATAACTGAGACCATTTGCCATGAATTTCCTGTGTATCCCCAACTTTAACTAAACTTAGCTCTGCCCTGTTGCTTATGTGATCCTCCTTTCCTCTGCTTGGAGTCAGACGTGTTTCCCCTAAAGTGAATTACTCCACTTAATTTCTATATCTATATCTCATCTCAATTTAAAACATTTTCAGCTCTCTGTTTCCTCCTGACTTTACTACTTTTACTTAAAGTGAACTTGTGAAGGTCACCAGTGACGTCAACATAATAAAGCTCATATATGACAAACCTACAGTCAACATCATGCTTGATGGGCAAAAACTAAATGAGTTTCCTTTAAGATCAGGTACAAGACAGTCCTGTTCTTTTTCACTACTCGTATTCAACATACTACTGGAAATCCTAGCCACAACAGTCAGAAAAGAAGAAGAGATAAAAGGCATCCCAATTGGAAAGGAGGAAATAAAACTGTCATTATTTGAAGATGACATGATATTGTACATAGAAAAATCCTAAAGACTCCACCAAAAACCTGCTAGATTTTATAAATTCAGCAAAGTATGAGGATACAAATTAATATCCAGAAATAGATGGCATTTTTATACATGAATAATGAACACTCAGAAAGAGAAACTAAAAAGACAGTCCCATTTACTATTGTAACAAAAAGCATGAGATACCTAGGAATAAACTTAACTAAGGATGTAAAAGACCTGTACTCAGAAAACTATAGGACTTTGAAAAAGGAAAATGGAGGTAGATACAAACAATTGGAACCATATACCATGTTCATGATTGGGAGAATTAACATAATTAAAATGATGTCCATACTATACAAAGCAATCTGCAGATTCAATACAGTCCCTATTAAAATATCAATTACATGATATACATATTTCACAGATCTAGAAATATATCTAAATTTATATCCAAAAATTGTTATGGAACCAAAAATATCTAATGGCTTCCTAGGGTTCTTTGTCTTGAATTCACAAATTTGATTCTGCTAACTACCCAAGTATTCTTGAAGCTCTGTTCCTCTTTAGCTGCCATGATACCATAGTTTCCCCTTCTGTTAACACTTTGGACACTGTTCCTTATTTTGTCAATTATATTTAATAATCAAATGGCATAAGAACTGCACAAATCTGAATCCATCAGGCACCCAGTTTTGTTTTTCATCCAAAATGTATCTCCATTTTATTTTTCTTTCCCATTTCCATTGCTTCCATTCTGGTTCAATTCTTTCCCTGGATTACTAGTTATCCCCTTACCCAGTTTCTCTGCCCCCGTTCTCTTTTTTCTCCATTTCATCTTCCTTCTATTTCACAGTACTCTCTCTAAAGGAATGTCTTACCCAGATTATTATACTGCTAAGGAACCTTTCCTGTTCCCTATTGTTTGCCTCAAGTCCTGCTCTTTATTTTGGCTTTTTTTAGTTTAAAAAAGTTAGGCTGAAACTTCTCCCCATTATTTTCTGTTTTCACTGAACATTTATCTATTTAAACTGGCAGTTAAGTCTTCTGTTATCACATGTTCTTTGCATGCCGTATCATCATTTCCTCCAGGCATGTGTTTATTTTGTCTCATTCCTATTTGTCTAACATAATCCTCATTACTTTTCTCAGCTGTCTCAGTCTTCACAACCATTTCCATTAAGTTGGTTTTTTAAAACTACGTTGGCCTTAGTTTTCTCTAGGTTGCTTCTCCTCAGTATAGCTTAGCTTAATTTTTTATTTTCTCTAACACTTTATTCTTTTCCAGATTTTTCCAATCTCATAACATGTAAGTATTTTGAGGTCAGAGAAATCAAATATTTTTGATATGCATCAGGTAATATGGGTAGATATTCCACAAACATATCCCATTGAGTGAAAATAAGACACAAATGTCCTTGGTTTTCACTAAGAAGAAACTGAAACCAATTTCTGGGTAGAAGCAGTTTTTAAAAAATAACATCACAATTTTATCCAGTTAACTTGTGTAGTTTTAGAAATCACATCAGCAGGGGGCAGTCAAACCCAAGTGCATTCTATCTTATGGAAAGTTAGACTTTGTATCTGAAATTAGGATACCAGTTGTACTTTATAATTTATTTGTAAATAATTTTCAAAACTCTTCACTAGGTAGGATTGTAGAATTGTATTAATCTGTTAACCCATGGAAGGTAAATGAGATTTTTTTAAGTGAAAAAAAATTGAAAAATTTGCTTTATTTGGTGTTTTTGATGAATGACCACTTTACATAGAAATTTGTTTTTTCTGCCCCAGAATCAGAATTTCAATTCCATTAACTTATTATTAGGTTGTTTTTATATTCAATAAAATTATTAACTTGTATAAAATACTTTTATTTGCCCTGTGAATTTGAGAAAATGAGTTTTTATTAGAGGTGGATGTATAATACTAAAATGTAGTTTGGCAAATTCTTCAAGTTTTATTGAGTTTTTCTTTCTGATCTTTTCCTCTGACTGGCTGCAAACAACTAGTGCCATGTGTTTACTGACCTGCTCATTTTCACCTCTTCCTCTTGGAGGTTAACCTAGTACTTACTAAGGGAGAAACACAGTTTATACTAAACAATGTTTAACATATACTGATGGTATTACTATATTTCCTGTTTTGTGTTCACAGTAAGAAGACTCTGAAAAACTGCCTTTGTATAAATACTTCACTGACATTCCAGACAAGTATAATCTTGTCTGCTGGTAGGCAGGAAAGAGTGATGTCCTGAAATGCTCTAAGAGAAGGAAATCTCTTTGTGTTCCACAAATGATAGCCCTAAACCTTTTAAGAATATAATTTTAAAATGACCAACTCTGTATTTGCTTTCCTTCCATTTATTAACTTTGAATGCATTTAGTTCACCAATCCAGCTAGTCAGAAAAAAACACATTGTGTCTGAGAAAGAAGCATCTTCCTGGTAGTTTGCTGGAAATTGTTGGTAGAAACATCAGAGGTTAACATAGAAACAGATTTAGTAAATAATAATTATTTTGTTCTCATAGCTTAAAACTTTTTTGATATTTGCATCCAGCTTTTGATAGTTCTCTCCAGACTTGAAAGATGCAGGGTTTCCAAAATTTCCTGTAAAGAAGTAATTCGGAGAATGTTTTTAGAACACAGATTATATATATTTTTTAAGTTAGATTTAGAGATTTTCAAGTCTATCGCCTTAACCACTCAGGTACAACGACCTGCCAGATTTAGAGTTTTTATGTTATTTTATTATTTAATGTGAGTTAGTAAAATATATAAAAATTAGTGATTCTGTTTTGAACCCAGCAAAACAGAATCACCTGCAAGAATTTCCAAATATAAGGTTTAAATACGTATTACTTTCAAGTTGTCGAAAAGTATCATATGCTTTTATGATCAGATAATTCTTGCTATTAATGTATATATTCTACCATTTATTTAAAAATATGTTGACATTCTTATATGCCCCTTCTCATAAATCTGCTGTGATGAATTCTGAAATACTAAGACTACTGCATCTTCAAGTAAGAACCTTTTAAAGGAAATAATTTAAGACAGCGGAGCCACTAACTGCTACCATGATTCCATGGTGTTAGAAACTCAGATTCCTTCTATCTTGCGGGCTGTACCATCCCTTAGGCCCCATGGGAAAAATAACTCACTGTTCCATCAGTTGGGTTCTCATTCAGGTAAATGGGGATGAGGAGATGAGGAAAGAGAGCTCGCTCTCTTCACTTTAAGGACATAATCTATAAGTTGCATGTATTATTTACATCCATATGATCCATCTTAGCTTTATGCCCCAAATAAATATATTTTCTATTTTGATTGGCTGGGTGTGCAGCTTGAATTGAGAGGTTTTGTTGCTAAAGGAAAAAGAAAAACTAGCAATCTCATGTGTTGTTAGCTTTACTCATTGTCATTGTCCACTCCTTCCTCTTTGAATCATTTTCTTTGTTTTAGATGATACAAAGATCTCCCAGTTTTTATTTTATTTCTGTCTCTTCTTGGTTTCTTTACATATTTATTCTGCTCTGCCTAGCCATAAAGTGTTGGGTTCGTCAAGGTTGGGTGCTAGCACCCCTCTTTTTTTCTTTTGTCTCCATGGGCAATCTCATTCATATCCATGGCTTCAGGTGTCACATAACTGCACTTGATTCATCTTAGACTGTTGCTCTGATCTCTTCAATGAACTGCCTACTTAAGAGATCTCAAAGGCATTTCAAATTCACCATATCCTAAATCTAAGTTTTTCTCTAAGTATTTTAATCATTGAACCTTAACTTTTGAGGGAAATACAATGATCATACCTAATCCAATATATGAGAAACTGAGATATAGACAGGTTAAGAAAAGTAACCAACACAGTATTTGTCTTCTTGTGACTGACTTATTTCACTCGCTGGCTGGGCTTACTTAGCATAATGTCCTCAAGTCTCATGTGTATTTTAGTGTGTATTCTAATTTCTTTACTTTTTAAGGCAGAGTAGTATTCTATTATATGTATATACTGCATTTTGCTTTTCTGTTTATCTGTCAGTGGAAAGTCTGGGTTGCTTTCACCTCTTGGTTATTATGAATAGTGCTTTTATTAATATAACTGTGCTTTTTAATGATTGGACTTCAATATTTCTGAGATTCTGCTTCCAGTTATTTTGGATATATACCCAGAAGTAGAATTGCTGGATCATATGATAGTTCTATTTTAAAGTTTTTGAGGAACTACCATACTGTTTTCCATGGTAACTGCACCATTTTACATATTTTATATCCCTACCAACGGTCCACAAAGGTTCCAATTTATCCACATCCTGGCTAATACTTATTACTTTCTGGAGTGTGTGTGTGTGTGTGTGTGTGTGTGTGTGTGTGTGTGTGGTAGCCATCCTAATAGGTGTAGGTGTAATAGGTGTCATTTGATTTTGATTAGCATATCTCTGATGATTAGTGATGTTGAGCATTTTTTACATATGTATACTTGCTGGCTCTCTGGAGAAATATTCAAGTCCTTTGCCAATTTGTGAATCTGACTTTGTTGTTGTTGAGTTGTAGGATATATTTTAGATATTAGCCTCTTACCAGATATATGATTTGCAAATACTTTCTCTCATTCTGTTGGTTGCTTTTCTGTTGATTTTGTCCTTTGATTAATGGAAGTTTTTAATGTTGATATAGTCCAATTTGTCTGTTTTTACTTAGTTGACTGTGTTTTTGGTGTCATTCTAGGAAAATCTTCCTAAATCCAATGATACCTGAAACCTTTCCCTTTTGTTTCCTTCTAAACATTTTAGAGTTTAGGACCTTATGTTTAGGTCTTTGATCCATTTTGAAGTTCATTTTTATATATGGCATAAGGTAAGGCTCCAACTTTATTCTTTTGAATGTGATATGTAGTTTATCCACCATCATTTGTAAGAGAGACTATTATGTTATTTTTTAAAGTCTTACAGTTTTATATTTAGTTCTATAATTCATTTTTTATATTAAGTTTTATATCTAATATGAGTTATAAGTAGAGGCCCATTTTTGCTTGTGGATACAGAATTGTTCCAGCACCATTTGTCAAAAAAACTATCCTTTCTCCATTGGATTGCCTATACAACTCTGTCAAATTCAATTGATCTTATTTGTGTGGCGTTGGGTCATTTCTCTATCTTTTCACCAAACCACATTGTCTTGAAAGTCAGGTAATACATGTCTTCCAGCTTTTTGTTATTCATTTTCAGATTTTGTTTTAGTCATACTAGTTCCTTGGCCTTTCCATAGAAAGTATAGCCTCAAGTTGTTAATATCTTTGAAAAATTCTGTTAGATGCTATTTGGGATTGTTTTTAATCAAGAAAACAATTACTTAAAACAATTCAAGTTATTTGGGGAGAATTTATAATTTTAACAACATTCAATCTCCATAGTCATGAACATTGTCTATCCATTTATTTAGATTTCCACAGTGTAGTGTAAAGAACTTGCACATATTTTGTTGAGTCTATATTTAAGTAATATGTACTTTTTTAAAATCCTCACTCAAGGACATGTTCATCGATTTTTAAAAAATATATATTTTATTGATTTTTTACAGAGAGGAAGGGAGAAGGACAGAGAGTTAGAAACATCGATGAGAGAGAAGCATCAATCAGCTGCCTCCTGCACACCCCCTACTGGGGACGTGCCTGCAACCAAGGTACATGCCCTTGACCAGAATCGAACCTGGGACCTTCAGTCCACAGGCTGACGCTCTATCCAGTGAGCCAAACCAGCTAGGGCAATGTTCATTGAATTTTTTTTTTTTTTAGAAAGGGGGGAAGGGAGAAAGAAACATCTATATCAGAGAGAGACAGAGAAACATTGATCAGCCATCTCCCTCTTGTGCCCTGCTAAGTAATTCTTTTTTGAGGTATTATATATGGTACTAGGGGCCTGGTGCACAAAAATTTGTGCACTGGGGGTGGGGGGGTCCCTCAGCCCGGCCTGTGCCCTCTTGCATCCTGGGACCCCTCGGGGGATGTCCACCTGCTAACGTGCCTGGCCAGTCTGGGTGAGGGGCTGAGGGCCGTTTTCAGGCTGCCCACAGCCCCTTCAGGGTTCGTGCAGTGGGGGATGGGAGGGCTGGTGAATGCAGGTGTGGACCATTCCCGCTCGGTGGCCCACGATGGCACACGCCTAATGGGCCCCCACCGCTAAGGGGACACACCTGGTGCAGAGCTGAGTAGTGGGCCGAGGTGGACGCTGGTGCACAGTACCTCGGGGTGGGGGGTGGCCCTGCTGCTGAGCGAACACTCCTGGGGTGGAGCCGGGCTGCGTACTGGCGTCAGACGTTCCACACTGTGCAGTGGAGGCCCCCGGGGCGGACCCAGGCAGCGGATGCTCCTGCTCACGCATGACCCCGGGGGTCTCCCCCTACCCCCCACCCCCCATTTACCTGACACACCTGGAACGGAGCACCTGCCTTGCTGGCCGCGGAGGCCCCCAGCGCAGAGCCGCCCTGCCAACCTCCATCTTGGCTGGGTTAATTTGTATACAGCCGCTCTGATTGGCTGGTGGGCGTGGCTTAGGCGTCCCAAAGAAATGCTCAATTTCAATATTACGCTTTTATTAGAGTAGATTGTTTACTTTAATTTTGGCTTCAAGTTGTATATTATTAGTACCCAAAAATACGATTGATTTTTGTGTGTTGATTATCTTTAATATACTCACTGTTGGTTCTAGGAGGTATTTTGTAAATTTCTTGGGATCTATGTGCTCAATCGTCCTATATAATAAAGAGATAATATGCTAATTGACCATTGTGCCCTCACAAGATGGCGGTGCCCAATCCCCTCAGCCTCACTGGCAGTGAATTTTCATGTGACCATTACCTTTTTAAAAATACCTTATCCAATGATATGATTATTTCTTTTAGATAATCTGTTCTCAGGGAGCAGGCCTAAGCTAGCAGGTGGACATACCCCAAGAGTCCCAGACTGTGAGAGGGCTCAGGCTGGGCTGAGGGAACCCCCGTGTGCATGAATTTTCATGCACCAGGCCTCTAGTGTTGTCTATGGATGTGAATCGTTTTAGTTCTTCCTTTCCACTTTTTTTCCCCTTGACTCTAAGATTTCCCATACCATGTTGAGTCGAAATGGTGAGAGTGGACTGAAATCCACTTTAGAACAAAATAGCCCTCCCTGCCATCCTGATCTCACCTCCAACTGCCCTCCAAATCTTAATGAGAAAGCATATAGTATTTTACCATTAAGTATTATGGTAGCCTTGTAGATGCCTTTCAACAGATTGCAGAAGTCCCCTTCTATTTCTTCTTTGTTCATAGTTCTTAATTATGAATAGATTTTGAATTTTTTCAAATGCTATCAATATGATCATGGGAATTTTCTTTTTTACATTGTTACTATCTTGGATTACATGGACTTTTGAAATGTTAAACTAGTCTTACATTCCCAGGAATAATACAACTTAGTCATGTTATATTCTTTTGACATGTTATTGCATTCAGTCTGCAAATAGTTTGTTGAGGAGTTTTCTATCAGTGTTCATGATGGATATTTGCATATAATTGCCTTTTCTTGTTGGTTTTATATCAGTAGTACTTTTAAAAATGTGCTGAAAAGTATTCTTTTGGAAGAGATTATTTAGAATTAATATTATTTCTTCCTTAAACATTTGGTAGATTTCTCCATTGATCTCATCTGGGTCTGGAGTTTTCTTTGATGCAGTTTGTTTCATGAATTCCATCTATATAATAAAGAGCCAGTGTCCTAACGACCAAAGTCTCAACCAGACCAAAAGTCAGTGCTGGGTTGCAGAGAGAGAGAGAGAGGCAGCATCTGATCTGAAGCCTCTGTGACAGCTGTTGATCAGAACTTGCCTCTCTTTCTCTCCCAGACTGGCCAAGAGCCGAGCCTCCATTTCTCTCCAGGCCTCCATTGGGGCTGCTTATCAGCCCCACCTTTCTGATCAGATCCCGAAAGCTGACTGGCATAGAAACTGACCAATCAGAACCAAATCTTGGTGAATGTAAGGAGCAAACCTCTGCCTAAGAGGCGGAGCTTTTGATGTTGACTGGCATAGAAAGTGACCAATCAGAACCAAGTCTGGGTGAAGTGTGAGGATCCAATGGCTGCCTAGGAGGCGGAGCTTTTGATGCTGACTGGCATAGGCACTGACCAATCAGTACCAAATTGGCTGGCAGAGAAGGGCAGTTGGGAATGAGATCAGGCCTGCAGGGGAGGGCAGTGAGGGTGAGATCAGACCAACAGGGGAGGGCAGTTAGGGACAATCAGGCAGGCAGAAGCAGTTAGGAGTGATCAGGCTGGCAGGGGAGAGCAGTTAGAGGTGAGATTAGGCCAGCAGGGGTGGGAAGTTGGGGACAACCAGGCTGGCAGGGGAGGGCAGTTGGGGGCAAGATCAGGATGGCAGGGAGGGCAGTTGGGGGCAAGGTCAGGCTGGCAAGGGAGAGCAGTTGGGGGCTCAATCAGGCCAACAGGGGAGGGCAGTTAGGGACAATCAGGCAGGCAGAGGCAGTTAGGGGAGATCAGGAAGGCAGGCAGAGAGGTTAGGGGCAATCAGACAGGTAGGCAGAGGGGTCAGGGGCAATCAGGCAGGTAGGCAGAGGCAGTTAGGGGTGATCAGCCAGAGAGGTTAGGGACAATAAGGCAGGCAGGCAGAGGGGTTAGGGGCAATCAGGCAGGCAGGCAGGTGAGTGGTTAAGAGCCAGCGGTCCCAGATTGTGAGAGGGGTGTCCTCGATTGGAGTGGGTGTAGGCTGGGTTGAGTCAACCCCCCTCTATGAACAAATTTAGTGCACTGGGCTTCTAGTACTTACGATAATAGACTATTCTGGTTATATATTTTCTCCAATAAGTTTTGTAAGCTAGTGTCTTTCAAGGAATTTGGTTAATTTCATCTAAGTTGTCAAATTTATACCCATAGAATTGTTCATTGTTTTCTCTTTTCCTTTAGTGTCCGTGGGAGTCAGAGTGAAATCTCCTCTTTTCTTACTGATAAGATAATTTTGTTTTCTTTTTTCACTTGTTAGTCTTTGGAGGGTTATCAATTTTATTGCTATTTTCAAAGACCCAGGTTGTGGTTGCATTGAATTTCTTTATTGCTGCTTAAAACAAATTAATTCTCTGTTTTATGTTTCTTTCTTTTTGCTTCCTTTGGATATTGTTTGCTGTTCTTACTCCCACTTCATATGGTGAAAATTCAGATTATTCATTTGAAACCTTTCTTAAAATGGTACAGTTATCTCTAAAAATGCTCTTTAAAAGAATGTATTCTGCTGTTGTTGGCTATAGTGTTATAGATGTCATTTAGGGCACTTTGATCAATTGTGTCTTCCGTATCCCTACTGGATTTTTATTTGGTCTATTAATTTCTGAGAGAGAAATATTGAAGTTCTCAAGTATACTTGTGGATTTATCTATTTCTCATTTTTTGTTTCATGTATTTTCATACTCTCTTCTTAGGTGTATATATTTTTATCATTATTTACTGCCTCTTACAGCCCTGGTAATTCTCCATATTCTAAAATCTAATTTAGATATTATAATCTCATTTTTCTTTGAGTAGTGTTTGCATGATTTAATTTTAACATGTCTATTATTTAATTTTAACATGTCTTATTTTATCTCATTTGGGTTTCATATAGAGAGCATTTAATTGGGTCTTATTTGACATATAATTTCAGAATCTTGGGTTTTTTAATTGTTGTTTTTATACCATATACATTTAGTATAATTGTCAGTATGTTTGGTTTTAGTTCTGTGATTTAATTGCTTTTCTGTTTGTCCCTCTTCATTTTTCTATGTTCTTCTGCCATATTTTGAATTATTGGCATATTTTTCATTACTCCATTTCAAGTCATCTAATGCCTTTATTATTATATTTTTGTATGTTTTTTAGTTAATTGCTCTAGTTAAGTACACTATTCACACCTAACTTTTCACAGTCTACTTGTAGTTAATATTTTATCTTTTAAAATGAAGTGTAGAAACCTTACAACTATCTTAGTCAAGAAAATTACAAATATGGGGAAAAAATGGAGACCTATCTATCACTTGTTGTAATACTTTAAGCAAAAAAAAAAAAAAAAAGAAAGAAAGAAAATTACAAATATGGATATTTGAGGAGCTTAGGTGTGTGCCATAGAAGGCAACTTTTGTTACTGTTTAACCCCCTTTTCTTCACTTAATCTTTTATGTACTGCCTATTACCCACCCTTTAATCATTTGTCTTATTCTGTACTACTTTCAGTTTACAGTGTACATCTATATGTAGAAAATAACTTTATATTCATTCCTCCCTTCTTGAAACTCTTTTCTAAATTCAGTATGAGATTATTGATATAGATGAGAAAACTGAGGTGCAAGGAGTTTTATTTGTCCAAAGTCACACAACTAGTAAGTGGTAGAATTGGGTTTTTGGTCTGAGGGTTGGCACATTTGACCGCAACGCAACTGGCCTTTATTTTACTTCAGACAATAGTAGTGCTTATGACAAATCTCTTCCTTTTGTAAGCATGTGCTTTCCAAGTGTACTTATTCTCATATCTTTGGGTATTCTAATTTGGTTATAAAAATGTATTTTTCCCCATCTTCTATAAGGTATCTTCAGTACTTAAAATAAAACATTAGAAATTTATTGCTGCAAATTTTAACTTATTTGAGTTTGTGAAACTAGTTTTTGGCATCCAAACAATTTGTGGATTCCCACATAATTGCAGTTAAATTTCCTCAATGTAATTTAAGCAATATTTTATGGAAAAAAATTAACTACTGGGGACTGTGTAACGTTTTTTAAATGATTTTCTATCATTGCAATCATGGCATCATATACATATATTTAAAAAAATGTGCACATGTCATATTATTTATTCATTTCTTAGATAAAAGTGGGTATTTGCCTGGGGTCTGCAGTCACAAAAGTCATAGACTAGAAACCATATTTTAGATTATTAGTGAGTAATAACAACAAAGTACATTTTTTCTAGGATACTAGAGTTGAATATATAGAGGGATCAAAGAACTCTAATTTTTATCAAGTATAAACCTTATCATAGAAATGGAGATGCTCTTCATATTAATCACCTAATGTGTTCCTATTAACCATGTAGTATTAAAAGGTATAATTTTAGAATTTTTAAGTCTTTTTCTCTTTCTGGTTTGATAATATTATAGTCGTTTTCAAGTGGAACATATTTTACAAATGTTAAGACAAACAGTTTGGCTCAGTGGATAGAGCATCAGCCCACAGACTGAAGGGTACTGGGTTTGATTCTGGTCAAGGGCACATATGTTGATTGCAGGCTTGATCCCTGGCTCCAGTTGGGTGCTGAAGGAAACCAGTTGATGTGTCTCTCTCACAGTGATGTGTCTCTCTCTGTTTCTCTCCCTCTCCCTCCCACTCTCTCTAGAAATCAATGGAAAACTGTCCTCAGGTGAGGATTAACAAAACAAAAAAAGTAAAAGATAAAAAACGACAAACAATAACTTGATTTCTATGAAACATATTATTTCCAGCTTTATAGAGCTAAAAGATCTAAAAATCCTTTGAGTTTGGCAACTTTCTTATTGAATTTCCTTTCTCTCTTTACTAGCAATCATTGTCTTATTCCTAAAGAGTTAGTACTCAAAGTCATTCAAAGATATTTTTAAAAACCCAGTAGTGAATTTGTTGTGTTAATAGACTTCTCTTAATCAGCCTCTTTTTGTGTTGTTGTTTTTCTCTTTTTTTAGCTTTGGGCACAGTAATATTTTTTCTTTATGGAATCAGATGAGCTTTAAAGATTTGAGAAAAGCAGCACTAACATTTAAAGATTAAAACCTTATCTATTTGACAGAATTATGATTCAGAAAAGCTGCAAAAGTATGTAAAAGTATGAATTCTAGTTTTACAAATATAGTAATAAAGAATATACTTTTTTTGGTAACTTAATACTCGTATTAAGAATATTAAGATACTTGATACATTTTAAGGTATCAGATTATTAAAATAACACCTGCATTAATGTACTTTTTACAAATCATTGTGAAGGAATGAACCCATTATTTTGAGATGAACTTTTATCTTTCACTTGAGATAAAACTAATGTATTTTATGTTCTACAAAAATTGACACATTATTACACTACTATTTATTATCAATCTGAGAACAATTTATTTTGTGATTGGACACTAATTTTCTGAATCATTTAGCATATACATTCTATTAGATTTTGTAAGCTATTATTTAGTAAGAATTTTTTCCTGTTTTCTAATTAAGTTCTGTTGTTTTACAGCTATATCAGAGGAATGGGTTTTTAGAATAAAACAAAAAACTTTAAAAAACTGTGCCCACAAAGAGATAAATAAGTATCCAGTAAAAATAGGGATAAAGTTGGAGAACTCACATTCTCTCTTTTCAAGACACACAAAGCGTAAAACAAGATAATTCGCCCTGTTCATTGCCATTAAGACGTATCAAATTTTTGTATGTCAAAATAATAGCCCCATTCTGTCAGCCTGTGTTGTGTACTTTGCAGAGTACTGTGGTAAAACACAGGTGGATTGTTCAGGTGCTCAAAGAGCCCCCTGACAGGTCATTGCTGGACCAAGGAATTCACCCTTGTGGCGTATATAGTTCCTGAAGCCTAACATTTTGGTAACTGTTTCAGGAAAAGAAATACTGTTCTAGGTTTCCTTTCTTGCCTCAGTCCCTGTTACACAAAGCAAACAAATTTGTTTACAGAACATCCAGCCTTCAGTTGAGTAAATGACAGATAGGAAATCAGGCTGTTAATACAGGAGGATGACTAAGTGAGGAAATCCGTCTTTTGTCCATCAATCTTATATTATTATTGTTTTTTAAATAGAATCTGTTTTCAGTTTCAGTGGTTGGGAATGTTAGATGTATATGGTTTAATGGATTTTGTACTTAAAATTCTGGTTTCCCTCTCTTACTTAAAATTCAACATTATAACAGAAAATACTGCAAATAGTCTTCTAAGATGATTGATATAGGATGATGGTTTAGGCTTATTTTTTGACTCAGAACATCACACCTGTTCCATGTCATAACTTCCTCAGAGGATGAGTTAAAACAAACAAAAAAACACCCCCCCAAAAAAAGCCTTTCTTGTAATGCCGAAAGTATTATAAATCTTTAAATTGAAAAATTCTGAATTAATTTTCATTCTTTTTTAAATTTTAAAAGTAACTCTTTGTAGTTTATAGTTTCTAAATTGGATTGCTGATTTTTACCTTGCTTTATATTATTTTATTTTGTAAACTTTGATAAAATATTAAACTTTATATTATGGCAATATGAAAAATAATCCTAATATTATATATAGCATTTTCACTCCAGAAAGGAGTTTACTGAAAACAAGTCTCAAATTTTACATTTAAGTTCATTACATTAAACACATGTAGGATAAAAGAGACTTTACTTGTTTGGTGGGACACGGAAATTTGAGCTCACATTTAATATAACATTGTCATGAATCTCCTAAAAAATGCTCATGTCATTTTAGACTGCATAAATTATAGCATCCAGATTGGATAAACTAATAGTTCCTGGTGCTCCGTCCTAGTCAGCTCACATCTAGAGCATAGTGTACAATTTTGGAATCTTATGGTTTGTAAATGTTAGATACAACAGGTAGAGATCAAAGCATGTTTTTATTTTGGAGAGTAGAAGAGTACATGTAGATAGAGTTATGTCTTCATATTTTTAAAACTCCATCCTGTTGAAGATACAGGTTTTAAAAGTTTCTGGGAAAACAAATGGAAAAGTTTTCCAGTGAGCTAGAGTTGTCCACTTCAGTTGACTTGCCGGTTCTGGGAATCAGGAGCCACCCTACTACTCTAGGTGTTTTGAAGAAGGGTCAATTGTACTGAATGTCTGCTATATTAATTAGGAAATTAGAAAAGATAATTTCCAATTTCTTTTCAATTTTGAATTGAGGTAGCAAGCATGAAATGATTTCATGGTTCAGTCACTTTGCATATGGGTAAGAATTTGCAAATTTTGGATTTGAATTTTGAGAATAATACTGAAAACTATCTTTGGCCCTATGCATTTTCAGTTTTTTTTTTTTCTCTTTTATATTTTTATTTTAAAAAAACACAGTTCAAACCATTTTCAAAAAGAAAAGAAAAACATTAAAATGTGGCCCAGGTCATATAAATGCAGTCTGAAGTTAAAGGTAGAAATTGCAATGAATAATACAGGTCCTCTGTTTAAGTGTGATCCCCATTCATCACTTGTGAAAAAATTGGACATTAGGCACTTAATAGCACAGTCTAATAACTTGCTATTTTCTTTGTAGCAAACATAGTCCCTCCTAAAATCAGGGGAAATCATTTCTGTGAACTTTAGTCTAAGACTTGTTGATATTCTTCCTCTTTATTTAATGTTATATATATTTGGGAAAGTTGACGGTGAAGATAGGTTATGTTTGTGCAGAATTCAGCAAAAGAGGTTGGCTGTTTAGCATTAAATACCTATCTTACTAATAAAACGATAATATGCTAATTGGACCAGGCAAAGCCACAGCAGCTGCAAGGGCCGAAGGCCAGCAGCACGGGAGAGGCTGCACCACAGGCTGTCCAATGCCGTGTTCCTTTTGCAGAGGCCTCGGGAGAAGGCCAGCACCATGGGAGAATGAAGAGCGAGAAGGCTGGTGCCACAGCCCCTTCTTCAAAGGCAGCGTGAGAGGGGGCTGCGTGGACCGGTCCCATGCTGCCCCTTCCACAGAGGCACCATGCCTCTGCAAGGCTGAATGGGTGCAACCTGCTGTGCCTCAACCTCCCATAGCCCCTCCCGCAGCGGGCCTGGCCCCAAATCAACCCCCACACACACCAGTGGGTAGGGGGCGGGACCAGCACTAAGAAACAAGGGCCCAGGGCAGCAGCCACTGTGGCCAGCAATGGCAGCAGCAGCAGGGTGATGGAGGCAGCGCTTTCCCCTGATCGGCCTGGTTGCCTCCCACAGAGGAGGACATCCCCTGAGGGCTCCTGTACTGTGAGGGGGCAAGCTGGGCTGAGGGACCTCCCTCCCCCAAATTTCATGCACTGGGCCTCTAGTATTACTATAAAGTTTTAAGATGCTTTTAAATGCTAAATAGCACTGAGTAGCACATGGAAAATATCTGTTACTTAGAGTTAGTCATTGTGGAATGTAAGGGAAAATGAATGTATACATACATGCTTCTATGTATGTATGTATGCATCCTTGGTAGTTACAAGGGCAGTGATCACATTTTATCCATGATCTAGACTAGAATGGTTCTTGGCATTCTTAAAGTCCTTGTAAACCTTTGTCACATAAATAAATATATTTGATTTAGATATCATCAGGTAGATTTTAGCATTTGGATAAGGCAGATATATTGTAATTTTAAAATTATATATATGAATAATTTTATTTTTAAGGGAATCTATTTTGTATTAGTTTAAAACAGTCTATTATATAAATACTAGGGGCCCGGTGCACAAAAATTTGTGCACTCGGGGTGGAGGGAGTCCCTCAGCCCGGCCTGTGCCCTCTGACAGTCTGGGACCCCTCAGTGGATTTCCTATGATGGCCCCAGTCTGCCAGGCGCCTTTTGTGTGTGTGTGTG
>PVJC01022535.1:0-27263 GCA_004026665.1 Murina feae
ATCCCCCCCCACCCATCTCCCTGACCTCATCTTCAGCTCCTCTCTGTCTAACATCCCCTCTAGCCACAGGGGCCACTGGGCTATTTCTCACATATTCAGAGCACCCTCCTGCCGCAGGGCCTTTGCCCCTGTGGTCCCCTCCGGCTGAAGTGCTCTTCTCTCAAGTAGTCACCTTGCTCGTTTCCTCACCTGGTCCTGCTTCCGGACAATGTCACCTTGTCAGAGGGCTTTTCCCTAATTACCTCTCCTCCCTGATAGCAAGTCCCACGCCCTAGCCAGGCAGCCGAGTTGGTTAGAGCATCTTCTGACTAAGCCGAGGTTGTGGGTTCCATCCCTAGTCAGGGCACATGCAAGAGTCAACCAGCGAATGCCTAAATAAGTGGGACAACACAGTTCTCACTCGCTCCCTCTCTCTCCCTTTCTCTAAAATCAGTTATAACTAAATAAGCAAACAGCAAGCAAGCCCCTCCATACTCCCTCCCTATCTACCCTTTTCTGCTCTATTTTCTCAGTAGCTCTAATCCCCACTTAATATATCATCAAAAACTGTGCAGCCTCTGGGAATTTACGATACTTACAACCTAATGAACGTCACTGCGGTTTGGTAATAGTCTCACTGTTTCATGGGTGCTGGCAGAAGCCACGCGCTCCTCGGTGAGAGGCTGACTTTACTTGGTAAAAGCCATAGCCTGGGCCTTGTGTTTGTGTCAGTTCCCCATGTCCTGCAGCCCCCGCAAGGGACCCATCACCATGCCTGTGCACCTGTGGGTGACATTACAGGATCTGAGGTTCGCTGCTTTTGTAGTGAGCAGGAGGGGAGGCCTGTTCTTTCCCCCGGGGGAGATGTTACCTCGTTCCTCAAGGTTGCTGGTTGCAAACATAGCCCTGAGAAATGGCCTGAGCAAGGAGCTTTCCGGGTCTTGCTTTTCCGGCAGGCTCAGGGATGCTCAGGGCCCGTGGCCGATGGCGTCTCCCAGCAGTTATATAAGCACTTGCTCCTTATCTTTGCAACGAGAGCACAAGGGGGCAGAGACTCGCCAGCTTGTATGCCGAGCACTTTCAAAAGTGTCTGGTACAGCCCTGACCAGTGTGGCATAGCGGTCAGCGCGCTGAAAGGTCGCTGGTTCGATTCCCGGTCAAGGCCACGGACCTGGGTTGCAGGTTTGATCCCTGGCCCCAGTTGGGGCGTGCTCAGTAGTCAACCAATTAGTGTGTATCTCTCACATCGATGTTTCTCTCTCTCCTCTGTCTCTCTTCCCCTCCCTCCCTTTTTTCTACTCTCTCTGGAAAGTAGTGTGTATGTGTGTGTGAGGGGGGGCAGTGTCTGAGGCATGGTAGTTGTTCAAGAAGTATTTGTTGAACGAACGGATTGATTTATATTCAATGCCCTACCCTAAGCACACGGACGAATCAGACATTATTGATCAACTCAATGTGCTGGAGAAGTCAGACCGAGACCTCCCAGTGTGCTCATTGCTGTGACATCTAGGAGAGCAGATGCACCCTCTCTGTTTAACCTGAATTCTTGTCACTGCAGATGAAAGTAGGATCTTGCTTAGAAAGAGCTGGAAGTTAATGGCTTCATCGAACCCCTGCCCCAGCACAGATGAGGCTTTGATTCCCCAGTGGCAAGGGGGGTGAAGGGGACTCCCCGGGAGTCAGGTGGTAAGGTGGGCTGTGAAAATAAAGTGAGGCGGGCGCGGGCGCAGGGAGAGGAGTGTAGGAAGACGCGCTCTAGGTTGGAGGAGGCCTCGGGGAGAGGGTGGTGTTGCAGCAGATGCCTGAATGCAGTGAGAGGAGCCAGTGAACTATGGGAAGAAGCATCTCAGGCCGAAGGAGCAGCCAGGGCTGATTCCCCGGGGAGCAATCCCGACCCTTCTGAGGAACAGCAAGGAGGCCAGTGGCTGACGCCCAGGTGACTGAGGCCCTGAGAGAGTCATGGAGAAACCCTGGACCCTGGTCAGCACCTTCTAGAAGGGACTGAGCTGAGAGCCACAGTTGATGTGTGCCTAGTGCCTGCTTTGGGCCAGGCCCGTGCTGGACAAGTGACCCTGGCCCCAGAGGTGTCATCCCTGCTCCAGGGAGCTGTCAGCGTGGGCAGATGACAACAGCCAAATGCAGCACAGTGGGTGACAGCCACGGGGAGCAGCAGGAGCCCAGACGGGGATGTGCGAAGGATCTCTCGGGAGGCCCTGCGACACAGCGGGAGCTGACTGTGGGCTGAGGTCTCCAGGTGGCGTGGTGCTTGTCTTGTGGACGCTACAATGGAAGATAGTTGTGTGTGGCATCCATACTGTGGTGAAAGGTAGGGATTGGCAGCAAGGCCAACCCAGGCCTGGAGGTTGAGTATCAAGAATATCAAGGACACCCTGAGCTGCCCGGCCGGCGTGGCTCAGGAGCTGAGCATCAACCTCTGAACCAGGAGCTCACGGTTCAGTTCCCAGTCGCCTGGGTTTGGGACTCGGTCCTTCGTGTGGGACACGCAGGAGGCAGCCGATCATTGGTGATTCCCTCTCATCATTGATGTTTCTATCTCTCTCTCCCTCTCCCAGAGTTTTGGCCTGCAGACCAAAGAGTCCCGGGTTTGATTCCTGTCAAGGGCACGTACCTTGATTGCAGGCTCCTCCCTGGCCCGGGTCCTAGTCGGGGCTCATGAAGGAGGCAACCAATTGATGTCTCTCTCTCACATCGATGTTTCTCTCTGTCTTTTCCTTTCTCTTCTATTCTCCCTAAAAATCGATGAAAAAATATCCTCAGGTGCAGATTAACCAAAAAAAAAAAAAAAAAGGAACTGTGAGGCTAAAACAATATCTAAAGGCCACTGATCCAATTTTTTACAGATTTATTAAAGTACTAGAGGCCCAGTGCACAAATTCATGCACAGGTGGACTCCGGCAGCCCGCCCTCATGGGGGCCATTGAGGCCTGGTAGTGGGGGGAGGGGCCCAGAAACCATGATCAGGGTGGTGGGCCAGGGGGAGGGGCCACAGGAGGTTGCAGGGAGGCCCGATGGTGACTGGTCATTCTGGTTGCTGGGCTTTTATAGGTAGATAGTTGACATATAATAAGCTATACGTATTTCAAGTATATACTTTGATAAGTTAGTGTCCACTTAGAAAGCTACCACCAAAGTCAGGATAATGAGCAAAGCCATTCCCCCTCTTCGAGTTGCTCCATGTCCCTTTGACATCCGTCCCCCAACTCCTCTCTGCTCTCCCACTCCAAACTGTGGAAAAGCGCGGTGGCAGCTTCGCTCACAATGGCCCCGTGCTGGAAACAGCCCAAACACCCTTCAGTGGTGAAGAGAGGAACAAGAGTGGTACACTGATCCACGCCACATCGACGAAGGGCAAAGGCACTGCGCTGAGCACCAAGCCAGACACAAGAGTGCCCACCGTGCGATCCCACGGATACGAAATTCAAATACAGGCAGAACTGATCTGTGGTGATAGACGTCCGATCAGCGCGTGCCTGCGGGAAGGAGGTATTGACTGGCAAAGGCAGGCGGGAGCTGCCGAGGGTGAGAAAATAATACCAGACATTGATCTGGGTGGTGGTTGCACACATGTGTACATTTAAGATTTGCATTTAAAAATTCATCACTGAAGAGTTGCATTTTTTGCCCTGGCTAGTTTGGCTCAGTGGTTAGATTATCAGGCCCGTGGACCGAAGGATCTCGGGTTCGATTCCCAGTCAAGGGCATGGACCTGGGTTACAGATTCGACCCCCATCCCTGATCAGTCAGGGTGGGTGCAGGAGGCAACCAATCAATGTGTCTCTGATACATTGATGTTTTGTTTTTTTCTCTCTCCCCCGCCCCCCCACTCTCTCTCTAAAAGTCAATGGAAAAATACCCTTGGATGAGGGTTTACAAAAAAATAAAAATAAAATAAAGATTTGCATTTTCCTGTGTATACTTTATATGTCAATGAGAATCACTCTGTGAAGTCCAACTCATTCTCTTTGCCCCACAGATGTTAGAGAGGACCCACATCCTTGCAGGGGCCCAGATGGTGCCAGAGCTGGCAGGGTGTCTATGGGTGGGGGATCCAGAGTCATCTCACCCACAACCTTTCCCACCAGCCTTTCCTCATTGGCTCCATTGCTTGTGTTCCCACCCACTTGCTAGGGACCCAATCCCTCCCTATTTTCAAAGGGCAAGCCTCCAGACCCTCCCAGTTATCTCAGTCAGGGTCCCCTCCTCTCCAGCGGCCTGCTGGCTAGCTCCCACTCCTGTCTGGGTTCCCCCAAACCCCCCCCCCCCCGCCTGTCATCTCTGTACCACGTGCACAGTGCGAGGGATCCAGAAGAGAAGGCTAGTTGCCTGGGCAACGGAGGAGAAAACCCTTGCTCGGCTAGGCTGCTGATTGGCTGAGACAGGTCCCACCTCCTGCCATCCTGAGGGTTGGGGCCAGAGGGAAGGGTCTCCGATGGGCAGGGAGAGGTACCAGGGTGCCCGGTCAGTCCAGGACTGTCCCCTTCTGGCCCTGTCCGAAGCCCTGGGCCTGGGAAGCTCTATCTCCCGTGGGGGGCATCGGCCTCGCCCTTCCTCTGCCTCCAGCACCCAGGATGGCCGCAGCAGCAGTGGCTCTGGGGATAGCAGCCGTCACTAAGTCCACAGGCCAGTCAGTGCTGAGCCGCTGAGCCAAGCTAAGGTGGTGAGCTGAGTGGAGAGCCCTCGGAACAGGCATCTGCAGGGCGCAAGGTGGGTCTGTGGGCACGCAGGGGGTGGGGCACCGAGTGGTGTCAATGGCTCGGGAGGCAGGGAGAGGGGTTCTGCAACCCCCACACTGTTCTGGACAGGACCTCGGCAGGAATGGGACTGGAAAATCCCTTAAGATCATCTGACAAACCCCATCCCCACCTGTCAGCGTGCATGGGGAACCCTGAGGTCCAGAGAGCGCGGGGCGCGGCCCAAGGTCACAAAGGAGGCCTGTGAGTGTCCTGCTGCACCAGGCCCGTCCACCGTCCACCGAGAGGCCGGGCAAAGCGCCAGGGTCCTGTTTGCCGAGCGCCTGGGGTTCTGTTCCTAGGGCTGGAGAGGCTTGGGGACCCCTGGCTCCGCTTCACAGGGAATGACTTCTGCTCTGCTGGGCCCCCCTGCTCATGTTTAAGCGGAAAGGAGACTGGGGTCCTGGCTGGGGCCAGGGGAGGGGCGCCAACCACCTTGGTTTTAGGCTAGCTCGGAGCAGCCTGTCTGCTTGGGGACCCCCTGCCTCACCTCCCCCCACCCAGGCAGCAGCAGGCAGCTCTGAACTTTCTCTGACGTTCCAGAAAGGCAGCCGAGAGGAGGGCGCCGTGCCGGACTGACTCCGTCCCTTCCCTTGACTGCTCCATGACAGGGCCCCTGGGGCCAGGCCTGTGCTTCAGACAGCCCGTGGGGAGCCTGGGGGCAGGGACAGAGCTTCGATGGGTGCAGGACAGGCAAGCAGCGTCTCCCTCCCCTGGGGTTGCAGCCGCCTCGCAGACCCACCTGCAAGCAGGGGCAAGAGGCCCTGGAGCTTGCAGACCAGACCCCAGAAGCTGGGGCTGCACTCAGCCTGCCCTGGAGGCCATGCATGCCGCCCTCCCACCCCCCACCCCCCAGGCCAAGGTGGGCTTCTGCTTGTGTCTTTCCCTTCCGGGAGGACTCAGACCTCAGGACAGCACTGGGGCTTGGGGTCTGGCTGTCGCCTCCCAGTTGGGTGACCCAGGTCAAGTGAGTGAACCTCTCTGGGCCCCAGTTTCTGTCGAGGGTGGACAGCCACACCCGGCCCATCGGCCTTTGTAAGGGTTACGAGCGCTTTCCAATAGCTTCTCCCCTCCCAGCGGGCAGAGGGGCTCCTCGCCCCACCCTTCCCTACAGCTCAGGAAGGGTTTGAGGGTGGGTCAGATGGTCCTGCTTTACACCGGTTCTGGAGATGATCTGTGATCTGGCTTTTGAAGCATGAATAGGAGTTTGCCAGGGGAACATAAATGCACAGGCCATTCCCGGGGAGAGAGAGCATGTGCCGAGGTGGGGGCTATGGAGCCACAGGTGCACAGAGGTCCGAGAGCTGTTCCACAGGACAGCGTGTGGGGTGGGCGCTGAGGCTGGGGAGGCTGGCAGACAGCGAAGCGAGCACCTTGGGGCCATCCTAACAGTCAGGGTGTATGTCACGTTGGTTTGTCCAGCTCCTGACACCGGCTACCTCCCACTGTCCTGCCTCTGGTTCATGGAAATGACAACACAGTAGCGAGTATCCACTGAGTGCTGGTTCCGTGCCAGGCGGCATTGTCTCGGTAAACATTCACAGTGACCTTAGGAAGTGAGACCTACTTTGATTCCCATTTTACAGGTAAGGAAACTGAGGCTCAGAGAATAAGAACAAACTTACTATTGTCACTCATGTGCCAGGCACTGGCTGTACGCATTTCACATAAATAATTCATTGAAAGGGTCACAACAGCACTATGACCTTAGGTATTACTTTCGTTCCCATTTTTACAGATGTGGAAACCAAGGCCCAAGCTTTTTGGGCTGGCGCCTGCATCCATACTCGCATAATTAGGACACTGGGCATGGGCCTGCGTTCTGGGGCCTCCGGGGCCCCTGTTAATTTCAACCAGGTCCCCTGGGGATGGGTGTTTGTTCACCCCGCTTTTACCAGCCACGCCTGCCAGGATGTGTGGGTGGCCGGGGACCCACCCATCTGTGAGGGACCGGCAGGCAACAGCTTCTGTGACTGAGAGTGCATCTTCCACGCTGTCCTCTACTGAGAGCTCTGAGGGGCAGTCACCTCCGGGAACCCCCACAGGCTGTTAGGGTCCCCTTCCGAGGCCCACAGCGGGCAGGCGCCTTGCCTGAGGCAATGTGCCCGAGAGGGCTGAGCCAGCGCCATCAGCCGCCCTTCGAGGTGAGTAGGAGCCCGCGGGTCCTGAGCAGACCCTGCCCCCACCCTCCTGAGCCTCAGCCCTCCCGTCTACGAAGCGATGCTCAGCCCCTGGCTCTGGGGACCTCGGACAGGCGGGCAGGACAAGGGTGGCTCTGCCGGCCCTCACCACCCGTGTCTCAGCAGCAAAGCCGCCGCGATGCCGCACTTCCTGGACTGGTTCGTGCCCGTGTACCTGGTCCTCTCTGTCCTCGTCCTGGTGGGCTTCGGCGCCTGCATCTACTACTTCGAGCCTGGCCTGCAGGAGGCACACAGGTGGCGGGTGCAGCGCCCCGTGGTGGACCGTGACCTCCGCAAGACGCTGATGGTCCGTGACAACCCGGCCTTCGGAGGCCCAGAGGCCTGAGCTGGAGGCTCTGGGCTGGGGGCTGGGCACCGGGCACCCTCCCAGCCCACCCAGCCTGGAGGCCGGGGGCAGGGGGAGAACCACCTCGGGGCCTCCAGGCCGTCCCTCCCGCAGACCGTCCCTCCTGCAGGCCGTCCTGGGTGCTCCGGGCAGACCCTGGTTGTGGAAAGATGGGCACCCGGTGTCTTGAGGTGTCGCTGCCACTGGCCCAGGGCTTGCTCCCCACCTCAAGCTAGCTCACCCCTGCCTGCCTCCCGCAGCTCTGGGGACACCCCCAACTGCCCCCCTCCAGTGCCTTTGTGCTGCCCAGCACTCCTGCCCCTCCCTCCACCTGGAGTCCCGAGCCTCCTGGTCTCCCATTTCCCCACCGAATCCCGTTACACTCAGATGGCACCTACCCCACAGCTCCGCGGCAGGCTCCCAAGCGGACCCAGGAAAAGGCCCCTCCTCGAGGGAGGTTGGCTTGGGCCAGCCCAGCCCATCCCTCTGGACTCAGACTTGGCATTGGTGTGTGGGGAGGGGTGTGAGAGGGGCAAGACCATAGGGGAAGGAGGTGTGTGTGTGTGTGTGTGTGTGTGTGAGAGAGAGAGAGAGAGAGAGAGAGAGAGAGAGAGAGAGGTTGAATAAAGTGGACAGACGCGTGGAGGGGAGGCATGTGTGTATGTGAGAGGGAAAGTGGGGACCCGGTGGGAGGTATGGGGATGGGGTGAGCTCGTGGGCAGTGTGGGGGCCAGCAGCAGCAGCTCCCCCTCCCTCTGCTGGACTTCCCTATCCCTATGCTGCATTCCAGGGCTGAGCCCAGCACCCCCGAGCCAGGCCCCCACCCCCACCCCACCCCACCCTGGAGGCCCCTCCCGTGTGGAGCCTCTTGTGGACCTCACTCTCCGCCTCGGGCTTCCATCTTAGTTTATTGCAATAAAAGACTCCACGCTGTCCTTGCGGGACTGTCTCCTTCCCTGAAGGCGGGGCCGCGCCAATCATCTCGCTGGGTTCGCGCAGGACTCCAGACAGGGATGGAAATGCTGCCTCGCGGAGGAGGGCAGCGTGTCTCACAGCGGCACCGTGACATTCCGGACCAGATCACTCTCTCCCGTGGGGGCTGCCCGCAGTTGTAGGATGTGGAACACCTCGGGGTCTCCACCAGGACCATTTGCCCCTCCCAGGAATCCCTGGGGTAGAGAACCAGTCAGATTATAACTTCAGGAACAGAGATAAAGGAACAGCAGGGCCTTGAGCCATGGTGCACTCCCGGGGGAGGGTGTCCAGAGCTGGTGTAGTGGCCGGGTCCACGCAGTGGTCAGGGACCTGAGTGGCTCCCCTCTGGCTGCTTCACCAGGAGGCTGGCCCAGCAGCAGGGGGGAGGAGGAGGGGGAGGGCGGGTGGAAGAGGCTGCCCCCTCCCTTGACAACCCCTCCCTGATGGACAGCACCCCTTACTTTCCCTTACTTCCCACCATCAGTACTTAGTCACATGGCTACTCCTAGCTGCAAGGGAGGCTGGGAAGTGTAGTCTTTAGCTGGGCGGCTGCGTGTCCATGTAGAGTCCACTTCCTTGAATGAGAGGGAACAGGTGAGACAGCTACCATTCCATTTTTTTTTTTAATTTTTAAAAATATATGTTATTGATTTTTTTACAGAGAGGAAGGGAGAAGGATAGAGAGTTAGAAACATCGATCAGCTGCCTCCTGCACACCTCCCGCTGGGCACGTGCCTGCAACCAAGGTACATGCCCTTGACCAGAATCGAACCTGAGACCCTTTAGTCTGAAGGCTGACACTCCGTCCACTGAGCCAAACAGGTCAGGCCCCAGGATTTGTCTTACGGAGCAGGTGAGGGTGTGGCCAGAGGGGCCTCTTGGGTCACAGCTGACTGCGCCCTGCGTTCCCAGTCCTGGGCACCTCTCTTGCCGTGTCCGGGCCACCTGCGGCTCTGACTGCTGCTCTGGGCCTCCCAGCTGGGATCTCCGAACCCTCCCACACCAGGCCGCTTCCCTCACCACTGCCCGGACTGTTGCAGGCACGAGAGACCACACAGGAAACGGCTGAGATAAAAGGGGTCGGTTCTGGACTCAAGCTGGACCTAGGGCTCCAGGCCCTCACCGGCTCCATCTCTGTCTCGCTCAGTCCTGCTTCCACGCAGCCGCAGCCTAAGTGCCCTGTCCCAGCTCTCGAAGCCCTCAGAACCTTGACTTTGTTCCTCCTGAAGCCCAGGGTGGGGACTCCCATGGGCCCCCAGGGCTCGTGAGCTCAGGGAATGGGATGCCCGGATTGCCAGGCAGCTCTGGTCCCCACTACTGTCCTACTGTCACATGGCCGGAGGCTGTAGGTAGCGGCTACTACCTCAAGGAGGGGAGAGGTGCTGGTGAGGTAAACTCCTGAAACTAATATAGCGGTGCTTGTCCATTGCAATTGAGAATAAGAAAATTATTTTAACAAGAAAAAAAAAAGTATGGAGGAGGAAACCAGCTCAGGGAGAAGGGGGTCCTGCCCCCTGGGCTTGGGACAGGAAGTCTGAAGCAGGGAGAGGGTAGACAGGAACCCCTAGAGTGTGGTGAGCAGGTGAGCTGGGCTCTGAGTGCAGGCTGCCAGGTCGGGGTGTGGCAGAGGCAGGCAGGCAGGTGAGTGGGAACTCTGAGGAGCACCTTTTAGATCACTCCGCTCAAGAATGGGGGGACCAGCACCCCCCACGGGGTAGCTAGCCCGGCACTGCCTCCGTTTCTCTTGCACTGCCAGCCCCAATGTATTCTGGGCTCCCTTCCCTGAAGGAATAAACCTCTTACATTACGAGGCTCTGGACTTGTGAGAGGCAACCAACTGATGTGTCTCTCTCACACTGATGTGTTTTCTCTCTCTCCCTCCTTTCCACTCTCTCTAAAAATCAATGGAAAAAATATCCTTGGGTGAGCGTTTAACAACAGCAAAGTCAACCAATGAATGCATAAATACGTAAACTAACAAACTGACGTTCCTCTCTCTCTCTCTCTTCCTCCCTCCTACCTTCCTCTCTTTTTCTCTAAAATCAATAAAATAAAATAAGCAAAGAAGCTCCTAAGTTCTCCAAGGAAGATGTGGGCCACAATTATAAGTAAACGAATGAGTGAACAGCATGACTTTGGACATGTTGCCTCGGCTCTCAGACTCATGAATTCACCCCTCAGCTCTGTGTGTCAGACACGCAGAATCTCAGATGATTCAAGTCCTGAAAAATGTCCCCTCCCAGAGCCTGACATTGTGCTCAGTTCATGTGGTTTTCCCATCACTCCTGCCCCGCCTGCCTCCTCGGGTCGTGGCAAATGTCAAGGGAGACGGGAGAAAGCCCCGTGTAGATGCGACACACGCACAGCTGTGCACATGGAGCCCTGCAGGGGCCGTCACGCCTGCCTACCCAGCACTCCGCCTGGCACCAAGAGTGCAGAGACCAGGAAGATACAGCCCCTGAGTGAGAAGAGCTGATACATGGGAGGGGCAGACGATGTGTAAACAAGTTATAAAACTAATTGTATCCGGGGACGCGTGAGAAACGGAAAACCCAGCTGAAGAGGCGCCTAACTCCGGGGTGGGGGCTTGCCCGGGAAGGCTTCCCGGAGGATATAGCTGCTGAGCTGGGTTTTGAAGGCTGAATAAGAGTTTCCCTGAAAGGGGAAAAGGACCTGGCAAGAGACTAGAGAGCATCCCAGTCCTTTCTTAGACTGGCGAGTGGTGTCATGTGGTTGAAGCATGGAATGCCAGTAAGTGTGGGAGCGGGAGACTGAGCAACCAGAAAGTGTTTTTTCAGGTTTTTCAGGGTTAAGTCCAGGGAGAGGGCCTGCTGGACCTCCAGTGGCCACCTCCTCCAGGAAGCCTTCCGGACCCACCAGCAGCTTCCCCCACGCCGGCCTAGTGTTGTGCTGAGTTTGTTCACGTGTCTGTGGAGAGCGACAGTGTCTTCGTGCCTCAGGCCGAAGCCTCTGGCACCGGGCTGGGCCTCCGTGGAAGGGCATGCTGGGTGCGTGGGGCCAGTCTCTCTGAAGTCTTGCCAAAAGCTACGCATCAGCTTAGAGACTAAGATTTAGAGAGACCTGAAGGCTTCCGGGGGTCAAGCTGTTGTGCTCGTTTTTAAAATGCCTTGGGCCCTGTCAGGGCACATGCCCGGGTTTCGGGCTTGATCCCTTGTAGGGGGCATGCAGAAGGCAGCCGATCAATGATTCTCTCTCATCTTTGATGTTTCTAACTCTCTACCCTTCTCTGAAATCAATACAAATATATTTTTTAAAAATAATAAAATGCCTTGGAGATTTTACAAAGTCCTGGGAGCTGCCAGGATATGGTGGGTGTGTCTGGGCGGGCCCAGAGCAGGAGGACAGGAGGGGAATGTGCAGGGTCCCTGCTAGGAATGGCTACAATGCTCGGACTCTGGCCTGTGGGGTGGCACAGGCTTGTCATTGTTCCACCCCCTCGGCTCTCCACTCTGGCAGAACTGAAGGGTTGGGAAGGCTGAGAGTCCAGCTCTGGGAGCAGGGCAGAGGCTGCAGTCTCCTTCAGAAGGCCGTCCGATGTCCATCAGCACCCTACCGAGAACCCTGGGCTGGCAAGACCCCGCCAGCCCCACCAATAATGGGGGAGGGGCACAGAATTCGGACCCTGGAGACCCGGTGTCCAACTACTGGTTCACTGTGTGAACCTTGGCAAGTCCATTCCTCTCTCTGTCCTCAGCCATGAACAGCTGGACTTGATCCTCAAGTCATAGAAATCATGAAGATAAATAAAAAAGGACATCAGAATTGCAAGGCAACAGTTTTAATAGCTAACATGGACTGAGCTCATTGCCCCTCTCACTGCATTTTTACAGCCATGGAGTGGGTCCACAGTGCTGTCCACCAAATCCTTCTGTTCCTCAGCGTTCACAGGCGGCAGGGTTACACCTCGTGTTGGGTGGGGCCATGAGACTAGTTCTCGCCAGCGAGTTGGGATCAGAAATGAATCCAGGCCAAAGCACCTAGTAGCTAGTGCACGATTCAGCACTCTCCCTTCCCTCTGCTGCAACAACTAGCAGCCCCTGAAGGTGGCTGCTGGGCGCCAGAGTGAAGATGACATGGAGCAGAGCCTCAGCTGACCCAAACCACAGTGCACACGAGGCATGAATGAGAAGTAAACCTTAGTTGCTAAAAGCTACTGGGATTTTGAAGTTGTTTGTTACTGCAGCATAACTTAACCCATCCTGACTGATACAATCCCCGTTTTACGGAATGAAGAACTGGAACTCAGAGAGACTGTGACTTGTTCAAAACCACACAGCTATAATAAACCCAGGCTTGAGACTCCACTGTGCCACTTGTCTGGGAGGCCACCGCAGTGACTTTTTTGCTTAGGTGGTCTGTCCTCCGAGGCCACTTCCAGGCATGCCAATCTTTCCTTGGGTGGGAAAGGTTGTGTACACGAAGTAATTGTCACTTTGGGCCACTAGAGGGCAGCGGAACCCAGGTTTGTAATGACTGTATTGGGCAGGTGATGTCCTCCAGGTCCTCACCACAGGAGGAAAGAGCCAGGCAGATGGGCAGGGGGCGGGTACAGAGATGAATGATACTCATCCCTTGCCCTCAAGGTCTTAACAGCCTGGCAGGGAGTGAGATGAAAGAATTCCAGATGTCAAGCCAGAAGAGGCTACGTGAGGACAGCTGGTCCCTGTTTGAAAAGGCAACTGAGGCCCAGAAGGGCAAGTGACCTGATAAAGTTGCAGAATGAATTGCTGGCCAAAGTGGGGAGAGGACCAGAGCCTCTGACTTCAGCTCAGGATTTCCGCACCTCTTCGGTCTCCCCTACTCCATCTGGCCAGCCTGCCCCTCCCTCAGACCCTCTGCTCTTCCTCAAGTCCTGCTAGCCTGCAGGCCTCAACGCAAAAAGGGAAGGGGGTTAGAACTCCAGACAGCTCCCCTCCCCCACCCACTGGCCAGGCAGCAGGTTGCCCTGGTGACAAGAGCACAGGCAAGTTTGAAAACCTTTAGCTTCACTGGGAGGGAATGGATGAGGGGAAGGTCCTAGGTCCCTATAGTCACCATTCGTTCATTTATGGTTTCATGGATCCTATAGACATTTACTGAGGCTGATTCTTGCCAGGACCTGGGGCCCCGTAATGAATGAATCCAGGCCCTTCAGGACTTCGCTGGCCAACATGATAGCCACTAATTAAAATAAAATAAACACTCAATCCTCTGTAGCCACATTTTACATGCCCAACAGCCGCCTATGGCTAGTGCCTACCCCACGGGATGGCACGGATACAGAATATTTCCATTATCACAGAACGTTCCATTGGCCAGCGTGGCTCCAGCACGCACTTGCCGAGGAGAGCAGTGCCTCGGGGAACAGACTGACCACACAGCGTGGTGTGGGCTGCGATGTCCTCACCAGCACAAAGCAGGTGATGCCGGGAGAACACAGCCTGGGCCCTGGTACGGGGTGAGTCCTGGGAAGGTGTGGCTACGGCCCCTGGGGTCTGAGTTTCCGGAAGGCGCTGTCCACACGCCACCTTCCGAGCCCCTCCCCAGCCCTGGCACCTCGCACGTGTTCAGTAAAGGTAGCTGCTATCATTACCATCTTCACTTCCACGATTGCTGGGCACAAAGGCAGAAGAGGGCGCCCAGCCCACAGGGCGGAGCCAGGCTGGGTGGTCTTGTGGGTCCCACGGGCCCAAGGCTGGGTTCTGCTCCAGGCCTCAGGGCCTCAGTACAGGGGTCAGCCCCTTCTTTAGCCTCCAGGAACTCCAGGAAAGACCTCAGCTGGCGGGCAAGGTGGCTGGAGGGTCACAGACCCAGGGATGTGGGGCAATGCTGTGGCCATATCTGAAATGTCCCTCCCTCTCCTTGCTGAGACATCTCTCCAGGGGCCAGAGTCTGTGTGAGAGCCGATTGGGGGAGGGGACGCAGCGGGCAGGCAGCAGGCACGGAGCTCCAGGTGGCCTTGACTCCAGGGCAGCCCAGCCTGACTGTTGGGAGCTTCCCATGGCCCTTCAGGATTCCAGAGCAGCCATTCACGCCGCCCACTCCGGGGAAGCCAGCCCTTCCCTGCCCAGAGCCCAGCCCAGCTGGGGTGTGGCTGATGGGACAGGTCGGGAGCGGGCTGGGCCTCGGCCTGGAGACTGAGGGGACCACAGGGACAAGGCCCCTGAGCTTGTTGCCATGGCCACACTCGGGGGACAGAGGCGGTGAGGGGCCTGCACCAGCCTCAACTTCCCAGACCAAAGACTGCGCGGGACCTTCTTGTTCTCTGGTCAAGGTGGGCGGGTGTTTTTGTGTTTAGGGGGAGGGATAGGACCAAGGGGTCGATGAGGGCAGAGGGGGAAGTTGTGGCTGGAAGTCCGGGCCTGGCCTGCTTGGTGTGGGCGTGCAGCATATAGGCATGTGCGCGGGTCCGTGTAGTTGTGAATAAGGGCAGGGCTGCAGGGATACGTCAAGCGGGGGGGGGTGATGGACATTGGCAGTTCTGAGTACAAATAAGTGGCTGCAGAGGGTGAAGGGTGGGCACCACGGTGAGGGATGGCAAAGGCCCCTGCTCCAGACCTAAGGGACCTGGCTATGGCAGTGCCCTCTCCCAGCGCCCTCCTGCCGGCCCTGTCCTGCCCTCCCCCCACCCTGCATCATGTTCTAACCTTGTTCCAGAGGGAAAGGCTCTCATCCACACAGACCCCCACCACCTCTTCTCTCCCCTACTTCCCACCTGCAGGCAGTCCTGTGGCTTCTGCCCTCGGTATGCTGCCTTCTGCGCCCACTCCCAGCCCACAGTGTTTCCAAGTGTTCCTGCTGATCCCCTGCTCTGTCACTCCGTTCACACTGCTCTGGGGTGACGTTCCCACCTGCAGATCCAACCGGGTCAGCTCCCAGGGCCTGAGCATCGCCGTGGCGTGGCCTGGGCTCCAGCGCACCTGCAGCCCTGCTCTCCCTTCCCAGATACAGTCTGAAACCCCCAGGGTGGTTTTCAGGAAGATGCCACACGTCCTCGCCTTTTGGGCCTTCTGTGTGAACCACCCCTTCTCCCTGTCCAGGCCCGGGCTCCCTGCCTTGACCGGACACACAGCTCTAGCGTAGCCCCGCCTCCTCCTCTGCCTGGCCGGTCCCCTGGGGGCAGGGACAGGGCTGGCTCACTGATCCTCCTGCGAGCGCTTGTCACTTCTCCACTGAGGCCCACTTCCCCCGGGTCCTCCTCACTCAGGCTCTGATCCTGGCTCCAGCAGCAGGCCAGCCCAGGGCTCTCTCCGGGTTCAGGACAGGAGCCCCAGATGCAGACCCTGTTCCCAAGTAAATGCTCATCCCTCAGCCTCCTACCTGGATGCCTGACTCCTGTTTTGGCTGCTGTGGGTGGGAGCCCAGAGCCCCCTGCCACCTTCTAGAAGAGGCAGAGGTACATACCCATTGCCCTTCTCTGGAGTCCCTGAACACAGTGTGTGACCTCCACGGAGTTTTCCATAGAGAGAGGGACATGGCCCAGCCAGCGTGGCTCAGTGGTTGGGCATCGACCTATGAACCAGGAGGTCTGGGTTCGATTGCCAGTCAGGGCATACGCCTGGATTGTGGGCTCAATCCTCAGTAGGGGGCGTGCAGGAGGCAGCTAATTGATGTTTCTCTCTCATCATTGATATTTCTATCTCTCTCTCCCTCTCCCATCCCCTCTGAAATTAATAAAAATAGTTTTAAAAAAGAGAGGGGACACACTTGGGCCCCCAAGCTCCCTCCTCACAGGAGCTGCCTGTTCAGTACAGGCCGTGCTGGTGGAACACTCCCCATGTCCACGGGTGTGGTGCCCGGGCAGGTGTGGATGAGGGCCCGTGTGTGAGGTGTGCAGGTGTGTCACAGGCAGAGGTGGGAGGACTGCAGGAGGGGACATGTGTATTCCACTGAGCACCCCAGCGAGGCCAGCTTCACACCTGCAGTGTGAGCTGCTGGCCAGGATGGGAGGTGGGCACTCTGAGCCCAGCCTCACCGCTGCCTGGCCCTCTCTGTTGACTGCCTCAGGGGAAGACAAAAGTCCTGGCAGGACCACGACTTTGAGATGCAGCCGCGCGGAGCTCCAGGACCTGGACCGTCCTTCTCCCCAGGCCACCTGCTGGGGCGCCCTGCCCACCCCTCAAGGCTCCCTGGAGGGGCGTCCCCACTCATCCCTGTCCTCAGGAAGACCGTCCGTCTGGATGCCTTCTCGCCAAGCTATATCCCACAGGCTCCCGGCCGGCCAGGTCTCGGAGCCCAGGCCCGGAGCGTGCGCCCGAAGGAGACTGGCAACTGCCTGGCACCCAGGAAACTCAGCTCCATCACCTTAATGCTCCGGCCCAACAGCCAGGCCTGGGAAGAGGTGCCCACCCTGAGCAGGGAGGCTGCTGCCCTTGGGAGAGGTAGGCTGCCCACTCCAGCCTCACCATCTCTGGCCCTAACGCCAGGGGGCAAGGTTCACTCTGAGGGCCCAGGGAACCCAGGTCTAGCCAAACCCAGCAGGACGCCCGTGATGGGGAAGTCCCTGGTGAGTTCCCACCTGGCCCTATCTTTCCAACCCCGGCTGGCCCAGGACCCACCAGGTCCTGCAGGCCCGGGTCCAGCAGGTGAGAGGCACCCTGGCCCAGCGGCTGCCCCAGTGCCTGACAGAGCTTCCTCAGAAAGAGGCAGGCCCAGGTCCAGGGGAGCCCTGAGACCCCGGCTGCAACTCCAAAGGGCCATCCCTACCGTGGCGCCGGTGATGGCCATGGATTTGGCGGCTGTGGACACAATGAGAGTCACAGGCAGACATTTCGCCACAATGGCCACCAACAGACCCAGCTTGGCTGTCAACTTAGCCACAGCAAACACACCCAGACTGAACTCAGGCACAGAGTTCCCTGCTCTGGATGCCAAACTGGGCACAGCCACAGAATTGGCTATAGAAGGCACAGCCACGCAGGGCCTGGTCACAGACCTGGTAACGCCAGGCCCAGACAAACTGGGCAAAGCCACAGCCACAGCAGGCACAGCCAAGCCATATACAACTACAACGGCCACAGATGAGGATTTGGCAGCCCCAGATCTGGTCAAGTTGGGCACAGCCAAGCCAGACAGAGTCCTGGCTTTGGACAGAATGGATCCAGCCAGCAGGGACATAACTACGGGGTCTCCTGCTTTGCACAAGAGCAGGCTGGGCATAGGCATGGGTTCGGCTGTGCCGGCCATCCTAAACCCGGCCATTGGAGAGACCACAACGGACAGTGCCATTAACCTGACCACAGCGGACACTGTCACCTACCCATCGATGTCCAGCAGAAGCAGAGACCCAGCTCTGGACCATTCCACAGCAGATGCTGCCACAGACCTGGCCAGGAAAACCACAGGTAAATGCAAACGGCTTGGCTGGGATGCAGTGGGCTCCTGGGCCTGGAGATAGATTACACTTGGGTAGGTGGGAAAGGGGGGTGGACTCTAAGGTCAGAGTCAAGGGGGGGAGGGGACAGGGCTGTGGGGCAGACCACAGGAGATGCACCAGGAGCCCAGGCCCCCCCTGCCAGTCAGGATCAGGCTGAGGGAAGTCCCAGGAGGGAGGTTTGCTGGGTAACGTGTGGAGGACCCACTAGGCCGAGGCCTTCCTTTAGCATCTCCCGCGGTGGCGTAGGTGCTCCCTGAAGCGGAGTGATCGGGTGATTTACAGCTGAGCGCAGCTGTGAAGCGAACCACCTACACAAAATCTCAGATCAGCACTTCCACTGGGGGCGAGACTGTCCCACAGTCCTCACTGCCACGTTCCTCCTGGTGTGAACAGGGACCTGCCGGAGGGCCTCTCAGTCGTTCGGGGTCAGCCTTTCCGGCAGATGTCTGTTGCTTAGAGGTGCCCCACCTGGAATTCTCCCTCCCCTTTCATCCTGAAAAGTGAGCTGGAAACCTGCACACATGCAAGTCCTAGCAGAACCTGCACTTGGTCTCAGAGGGGCTGTGCCACGCCCACAGCGCGCAGTGGCTGGTGGCAGTGCCTTGAGGGGGAACCCAGACCTTGGAATTCTGCTTTGGGCCATCTCATTCCCAGCATTCCCACGGCTCAGGGGGTGTGGATCTGGCGGATGCTGGGGAGGCGCCCGTCCAACACCCTCCCTGGGCCTTTGGGTGCAGAACCCCTTCCCATCACACTGCGCACTGGGGGAGCTCACCCAGCCTCAGCGCCCAGCCTCCCTCCGCCTTCCGCCCCGCCCTCGCTCCTGAAGTGCAGGCAGCCACCAGCCCTGCTGGCCCCTCTAGCAGCCTTTTCTCCCGAGCTCCCTCCTGCCCGCTCTCGCTCCCACCCATCCAGTCTGTTTCCAGCTGTTGATCTACCTCCCCACGGTCTGCCCGTCCTCTCCCTCGTGTCTGTCCGGCCACTCCACAGCCCGCCCCCGGGCGCTCCCTCCTCCTCATGGCTGCCACACCGACCCATGTGATGGCAGCGCTCACAGCCTAACAGTTGTGACTCACCATCGTCTTCCCTCAGCGTCCAGCTCCTTAAGCTGGCTTCCCAGGCTTCCAGCCTCTCCGGCCTCTTAGCTCCATATCGCTGTCTGGGCGTTTCCCTGCGTCGCTGCACCTGGGAGCACTGAGCCGACCACCGACACCATGCAGCGCCCCTCTGCCGCCCCCGCCCCACGGGGTGCCCTTCCTTCCGCCCTCCCACCTCCTCTTTCCTGTGCATGCAGGCGCTTGCTGCCTCCAAGGAGTCCTCCACCCTCCCTCTCCTCGGGGTGCCGCCTCCATGCCCCCACGGCACCCTGGGCGTACCCACCCCTGCATTAGGACAGTCCCGCTTTCTGTCTCCCCAACCGGGCCCGAGCCTTTGCGGACGGGATGGTCCCCCCGGGCCTGGCCACGCGCAGTCCATCAGTGCTGCCCGGCGCGCAGCAGACTTTTCTGCTGGGAAATTAAGGCGCAGGGAGGTTCCAGCAGCGCAAGGTCACAGGCCGCCATCCCCGGGCCAGGCTGGAGCGGGGCCCCCGACTCAGGGCCGCGCCGAGCCTCGCAGGGTCCCAGCCTCCGCGTGACTCACGCGCGCGCCCCGCCGCCGCGGCCGCGGCCGCCGCCGGTCCCTGCGCCCCCGCCCGCCCGGGAGGGAGAGCGAGAGGCAGGAGCCGAAGCCCGGGGACGCGACCCGCGCGGGTTTACGGGCACTTTCCCTGGGCCGCTCCCCGGGCCTGCGTACAGCGCCCCCGGGTGCCTTCGGGCCGCCTGCCGCCGGTGCCCGCTCCCGTGTGCGGAGGTGCGCGGAGCGGGTGCCGGCGCGGGTGCCGCGAGCGGGGGAGGGGCTCTCGGCGGGGCCGGCGGGTCACGTGGTGCGGGTGGCAGCGGCGGCGGCGGCGGCGGCGGCATCGGTGCGCGCGGGCAGGGGCGGCGCGGTGCCGAGCGAGCGGAGGCGAGGTCCCGGGCGGGCGGGCGCGGCGGCGCGGAGCGCAGGGGCAGCGCGGCCGGGCGCGGGCCGGGCGGGTGGGCAGAGCGCGCGGAGGGGCGAGGCCCGGCTGCAGGGGCGGCTCGGCCCGGGAGGAGCCCGCGCCCCGCTCAGCCTGGCAGCCCCGCGCCCTGAGCATCTCCCGGGAGGAACGGAGACAAAGGAGGATTCATGTCCAAAGGTAGGGCCTCTGGCCGGGGCACCGGCGCCCGCCGGGAGAAGGTCACGGCCCCCAGAAGCCCGGCTGGAGGTGCTACCAGGGGGAGGGGGGCTGCGCCAGGAGCCCACGCGGTGACATAGGCACAGGCACACGCACGCACGGTGCACACACCCCGAGGCATACATTCCCGGAGAGTCCACCCACGGGAACGCGGGTGGCACCGAGACCCTCCGACACCCAAGTCGGGACCCAGATGCGCACGGCCCGCCGCACACGGGAGCACCCAGGGACACGCACACACATGCACGGCACGCCGCACACGGGAACACCCAGGAACACCCAGACACGCACACACATGCACACCAGGCGCAGACCTGTGCGCTCACACACGGACGGACCCTCCCCCACATCGCCGGGCACCAGCTGGTGGTCTCCCAGGGAACCCGCCGGCCTCCGGGGAGCTGGGATGGGGGAAGGGGTGCCCCAGGGCCCTGTGCTCCTGCGAATAGGAAAGGACTAAGATACCTTTTGTGACTCTTTTTCTGAGAGTGGGGCCTGGAGATGGGGGGACTGGAATTTGCCTCTGCGGGTGCGCGTGGGGTCTGGAGAAGATCTTAAGCTCAGGAAGGAAGGGCCTCCCCACCCCACTAAGCGGAGGAGGCAGGTGCTCTTCCGGAAGGTCTCCTCCCCCTGCCGCCACCTTCCCAGTTGAGGGGTGGGGTCCCCGTGCCAGACAAAGACAAAGCCGCTCATTTGCCTGTAACAGAAAGCACCAGGTCCGGGCTGGGCAGGTGACGGAGGTGCTGTTTCTGTGGGGGACTCAGAACTGAGTCAGGTGGACAGTGCTTCTCCCCTGAGCCCTGAGCTGATGGGGCAGGTGGCTCCCGGCAGGGGGTGCCGCAGACAGATCCTCCTCCTCCCGGGGCCCTGGGAGAGCGGGGAGCCTAGGAGGAGCTCCAAAGAGCTGTGTCCTGCTGTGACCGGGTCCTGGGCTCTTCTCACCCTTGTTGTGGGGGTGGAAGCAGGTCTTTAACAGTCTACCCCCCTGCTTGTGACCCACTCACAAAAGCCACAAAAGCTGGCTGCTGGCTGGGAGTCAGCTGCTCTGCTAGAGGAGCTTCTGAGGGAGGAGAAAAGTGACAACTGACTGGCAATGAGGCATTCATTCATTCATCATTCATTCATTCATCATTCATTCATTCATTCATTCATTCATTCATTCATTCATCATTCATTCATTCACTCATTGATCATCATTCATTCATTCATTGCTGAGTGCCTGTGTTATGCTAGGGACATTGGGGCACAGCCATTGGTTTTTGTCCTGCACCCTGGAGGTCTTTGTATACTTGTCAGGGACTCTCAGCAGAGAGAGGGCCCTCGGGGGCAATGACCTTGTCTAGGGTCCCAAAGTGTCCTTGGTATTTAGTCTGGGGTTCGGCTGGCAGAGGCGCCCATCTGACCGCATGTGAGAGGGCTTGGAGGAATGGAGGGATGCGTGGTGCATGGATGAGTGAATGAGATGGGTACCGAGATGGCAGCACAGAAGAAGGGTGCCTGTACCCGAGGGAAAGCGGAGGGGTAGCCCTTGAGCCGATGGTGAAAGGAGAGCAGGAATTAGCCAGCGGCCGCAGTGGGCAGGGTCCTTCAGCAAAGGCTGTGACACGGTGACCGCCCAGCCTTCTGAGCACTCATGCTGGAGGCTGTGACCATGTAACTGATGTGTAATTTGTGGGGACTTGCCAGCAGGTGCTCTTTATGGGGACACAGTAGGTGTTGACAGGTACTTACTGGGAGGAGGAAGGAGGTGTCTGCTCATGTGCTGGACCTGCCTCGTGCCTGCTGTAGCCCCGAAGAGTTGCCTGGGAATCTGGTTGGCAGGTCCCTCCTCGAGGCCGGGGTCTGTCTTTGGGGAATGAACGCCCTTTCAGGAAGGTGCATTGACGAGCCCGGGCTGAGCAGGCCGTGTGAGGACACCCACTTTATAAGAACAAAATCTCCCATAAATGAGTACCAGATTCACTTTCCAGGTGTGTGAACTGGGTTCTTCCCCCAGATCTCTCTCCCAGCACAGGTTGTGGAGACCAAAGGGGCTCAGCTTAGAGGCACCAGGGAAATGGAAAGGGCCAGCGTGTGAGCAGCTGGGCAGGAAAAATGGGGCATTGGCCCCCATGCAAGGGTGCTGACTGGGAGCCACGTGTGGAGACTGGGGAGCAGGCCTGGCCTGTGAGTCAGCTGCTGCGGGGCTGAGCCTACCTCTCGCTGCCAGGCACCTGGCTAGCTCCAGCTTCCTGGGAAGCAGGAGGGAGCCCAGCCAGACCCTGGGGAGGCCCCGAAGCTTTCTCAGAGTTGGCTGTGTCTGCGAGTGACAAGGGAAGAACATTTCCCATTGGGAGAGAGGGTCTTGCCAGGACCCCGGGAAGGACCAGGTGGTGGGGTATGAGAACAGACTCCTGGCTGGGTTTGGGGGTAGAGGAGGGCGGAGCTCCCATCCTCTCGCCTTCTTGCCCACGGGCTGTTCCATCACCCGCCCCCCCCCGCCCCCCACCACAAGCCTGAGAGTGCAGGGCGGAACCATAGGATTCTGGATTGGCGAACTGGAAGGGGTGCTGGAGCGAGTGTGGCGTCCAGTAGCTGTGCAGTGTCATTAGCATCTGGATACCTCCCTCGGACACGTGCTTTCACACGCACCACTTCATCTCCCCTCTGACAAGCCAGTGAACTTGAAAGTGGGAGGGGCAAGAGGGGCTGGAAGTGGGAGGCGCTGTGTGGGTGCCTGTAGGCATCATACCTCACGTAATGCTCACCCCAGCCTTAACCATGATCCTAAGCAGTTTACACACAAGGAGGTGGGCTCCCGGGGCCAGGTGCCTCGCCCCAGCCCACAGAGCTGGCAAGTAACCGAGCCACGCTCTTCCCGCTTCACCACACACACCCCATTTTCTGGATGAGGAAACGCGGCTGCTATCCTGAAACCTAGCCTGGCGGACAGTGGCTCGATGGGGAAACACGCAGGTTCCTCTTGCGTGTGGAGATGCCCAGGACCTGCCAGCCCCAGCGGGACGGGCGCCTTTCCCCACTGGAGCAGGGCTGTTCCTCAGCCTCCCCTCTCCTCTGCCACCCACCGTCCCCAGAACACAGGGTGCCACCTCAGGCAAGTGACTGCCCCTCCCTGGGTCTCATCCTCTCCCTGCTGGTCACAAGGGGAGACCTCTTCTTCCCACAGATTCAAAGCTCTAGGCAGGAGGGTGCCTGGGGCTCCTCAGGGCGCAGACACCCTGATTTGCAGCGGCGCTTGCTGGACAGAGGGACACGGAGGCTGGGAGACGGACTGATTCGCTCTCTGCAGAGGGCTGGCCCTGTTTGCTTCTAAAGGACAAAGCAGCTGGGGCCAGTGGCAGATGTCCGTTGAAGTTAGGTCCAGCGTCCTCACTGGACTCAGCCCTTTATGTGGGGAGGCAGGACGCAGGTTGGAATGACCCCAGACATCGCTTAGACCAGGGCTTCTCCGCTCGGGCCACCTGCCCCCAGGGGGCACCTGGCACTGTCTAAATGGACTTTGGTTGTCTCTACTGGGGGCCTGTTTCATCTAGTAGAGGCCAGGGATGCACTGAACACCCTACAAGGCACAGGACAGTCCCCCACAGTGATTATTCTGCCCCACAGTGGTCAGTAGTAGTGCCGAGAGGACACGCCCTGGGTCAGACGCCCAGCTGTGGTGCTTCAGAGCCATGAGTGCATTGGAGGCGGCCCCAGCAGCTGGAGAACGGGTCTGGTCCAGCCTTCGCACCTGACTTGCTCTGTGCTCTTAAGCAAGTCCTTTCCTCCGGGCTTCAGTTTCCTCGTCTGTGAAATGAGGGACCCACAGCGGATGACCTCTGAGGCCCCTTGCAGTCCCCGCCCTGTGTAATCCTGTGTCGGTGAGCAGCACTATGGCTGCCGTGGCCTCAGCATCCCACCCTCCCACCTTGGCTTGGCAGGGCTCCCAGACACCAGGACGGACGCAGCCATGTCGGAGCTGGTGCCCGAGCCCAGGCCTAAGCCGGCAGTGCCCATGAAGCCCGTCAGCATCAACGCCAACCTGCTGGGCTACATCGGCATCGACACCATCATCGAACAGATGCGGAAGAAGACCATGAAGACCGGGTTCGACTTCAACATCATGGTTGTCGGTATGGAAGGCCGTGGGGCCCCCGCAGGCCCGGGGGGTGGTGGGTAGCACAGAGGATCCCTTTCTGTCGCAGGGATGACCTCGGCCCTGGCTTCTTTGGGATAAGCTCTTTCTAGGAGGGAAGATCTCACTGTGCTGATCACAGAGGCCTGGCCCTCTTCCCCCCTTAAGGCTCGCTGACCCGGGGCTGGGGGCGGTGGGGGATGGTCAGCCAGGCCCCCTCACCAGCTGGTGGACATAGGCAGCCCTTAGCCCTGTTCGGCCTGCTTTCAGGTGTGAGCACGGGGGACTCATCAGGGTCCTTCCCCCCCTTCGAGAGCTGGGGGAGGATCCGATGGAGGGTGGCCTTATTTCTGGCCTGTAGTGGTGCTTTAAATCTTCAGGGCACTGACCGGTGGCTAAGTAGTGTCACCAGGTCACAGAGTGATCTCCGTGAGGTGTTCAGCCAGCCAGCCACTGGGCATCATCCTTCTCCCTTTATGTCCTGATCCGATCAGTCGGGTCCTGTCGGTTTCACTTGTCAATCTCTCTCACATCTGTCTACTCCTCCCCATCTCCACTGCTGCCTCCCTGGGCCCAGCCAGCCTCTCGCCTGGCCTGCCGCGGCCACCTGGCTCAGTGCTGCTCCCAGAGTGCAGACATCTGGAAAATCGTGCTGATGTAAACATCGGCTAAGCTAAACAGGGTACTTAGTGACATCGGTGACATACTTTCTGGTGCAAACTTCTCTCAAGAACCAGTAACAACTGGTTCATGGACCCTGGCTGCAAGCCACACTTTGAGGGGCACCGACCCCCTCCTGCCTCCCTTCCTGTTCAATCCATTGTCCACCAGTATCCAAATAATTTTTCCAACTGCAAGACTCATCGGTATGGTAAGTGTAGGGTGTGAACTGCTAGTCTGGCCTGGTTCTGCCTCTCCACACTTCCCTCACCACCTCCATGTGGCATTCTACTCACAAGGGACAGCTCTCCTGGATGTTCTTGCCATACTCTTTCCCACCTCTGAGCCTTTGCCCATGCTGTTCCCTCTGTCTAGAAACCCCTTCCAGCTTCTCATGGGTCATCCAAAGTCACTCTTCAGCTTTTGGGTTAGTTATTGCTTCTTCCTGGAAGTCCTCCTTGATCCCAGAGACACTGGATTGGATTCCCTTCCGTTTGCTGCTCTAACACCCTGTGGGTATCTCTTTGGTAGTGGTCATGGCAACATATTGTAATTGTCTGCTTATGTTTTGCTCTCTTTCATGCTAAAGGGCCCTTGAGGGGAAGGATGATGTCTCACTTCCCACTCTGTCTCCACTTCTAGCACAGCACTCAGCACACAAGAATACTTAGTGAGCAATGACCTTAGAGAACGTCCAGGCATGAATGGCGAGTATGAGACACGTGGGCCATCTCTGTCTTCAGCGGCGCCATGGCAGACACTGCTGCTGCGTCCTGGCACGCACGCAGTCTGAGCCCAGATGTAGCCTCTTTAACAGATCGCTCTTGGTGGCTACAATCGATCAACTGGAAGGAGAAATGCTTATTTGCCATCCCTGGTCTCATTCAGTCCCCTCCCTCCCATTACATTATCAGTAAAGAAACTAGAGGGGCAAACACGGCCATTCCTAGGCGCCCGGGAAAGAGGACAGCTGGGCCTAGAACCCAGGCTCTTGCCCCGATCTGGCACAGGAACGCTGACTCCCGTCCGCAGACCCTTCTGGAAGCCCGTTAAGATGCTGATTCTGAAAATATCAGGGCTGGGGTGGGGTGTGCTGAGGCGGCCGCAGGCTGCTTGGTCTGGGCTCCTGCATTTCCTCCCAGTGTCCAGGCGATGCTGAGGCCCTCATCACAGGCAAGGCTTGCTATGGTCTTTGTGCACGCTATGGTCCTTGTGCACGTTAGAATTCGAGAAGCACTGCTCAGACCAGGCACTTAAAAGGTCTCAATGCCTTTTAGTTGTGGGGCACCTTTTCATTTACACCCAGAGCGAAATCTGTAGACCTGTGCTTGTAAAAGGGGCTAAAAGGGCACCACGGTGAAGGAAGCGGAGGCCCACCCCTGCCCACTTAGCTTCTTCCTCCTCTCGCAGGGTCCTCCGGGCGTGTATCTCCACAAGATGCTAACCGCTGCGCCAGGGTAGAGTGGCTATGGGCCAAGAGGCTCCTCGGGCTCAAGGCCCTGTCTTGCATTTATGAGTTAGATTGCCTCGCACATCTTTTACGTTAGGTGGGGGTCAATCTCTCCAGGACCCCTTCGGGGGGAAGCAAAGATAGCTCTGTTGTGGGACTCACGGGGCTGAAGGAAGGCCCAGTGTGAAAGTGCATACGTGCTGAGGCTGTATCGGTGCAAGCAATTCCGCCATGGTTTTGTGTTTTAGTGAAGACTAGAAACTTAAGCAAAAACACACAAAATGTAGAGGTGGGCCCATTTGCTGACGGTCCTGGGGCCCTAACAGGTGGGCCCACACACAGGAAACAACCCCTCACAGTCTGCAATCCCCTGCTCAACCCCGCCCTCCCTGCCAAGCAGGGCGTGGCCAGCGCCAGAATTCTGCGAGCCCCTGGGAGAGCTAATGGGGCTCAGGACGCCATGGGGGCCCCGCCTTCTCACCCCCTTGTCTTACTCAGGTCAGAGTGGACTGGGCAAGTCAACGCTGGTCAACACGCTCTTCAAATCCCAAGTGAGCCGCAAGGCCTCCAGCTGGAACCGCGAGGAGAAAATCCCCAAGACTGTGGAGATCAAGGCTATTGGGCACGGTGAGGGGGTGAGGGCCCGGCGGGGGGATGGGGCTTATTGGGGAGTGAGGCACAGGAAAGACAACCTCGATACAGAATAGAATTAAGCCCTGAACTCTATGGAGCCAACTCCTCAGACTGCAAGGCTAGAGCCGGGAGGAGGAGGGGTTAGGAAGGGAAGCAGTGGGGCTCAGGCTAGACACTAGGCCAGCATGGGAGGTGAGAAGACAGAAGGAAGCAGGGAGGCCATTCCAGGTGCAGGGAACAGCATGACTGAAGCTGTGGAGGTGAGGAAGTCGCCGACCTTGACCCTTCCAATCGTTGGTCATGAGAAGGAAGGAGCCGGGTCTCCCTGGCTGGGGAGGAGTCACCCCCTGGTGCCTTTCCTGCTCACCCCCCAGTGATAGAGGAAGGCGGCGTCAAAATGAAGCTGACCGTCATCGACACACCTGGCTTTGGAGACCAGATCAACAATGAAAACTGGTACGTGTCTGCCTGTGAGCTCTGCCCCACAGAGCACAGGGAGGCGCTGGATGTGGTGCAGGCGCAGCCACTTGAGAGCCATCTGT
>PVJC01022536.1:0-27221 GCA_004026665.1 Murina feae
AAAAAAAAAAAAGATAAAACTTCCATTTATATCATATAGCAACTTGGCTATCAATCACAGTTTCAGATCACATGGCAGATTTTGTTGAAGTATTTGCTGTAATAAAATTTGCGTAGTCTTAGCACTGGCTATAATTTATGTTTTGTTTAGGTGAAGTCCTGAACTCTCTCTGCCTACATTTCTTAATTAATACAAATAGTAGAAATAGTGTGGCTTAGGTGTGTGCTTTGAGAAATAAGATGAATTAAATGTAATATTAGCACATTAGGCTTGATAAGTATTTAAAATTTACTGGTGATTTTATTTCTGGAGAACATGGCAGGTGCCACATGAAGAATGCAAATATAGTTATTGACCTACTGTATCAGTGACAGAGAAAATTAGTCTTTTCTCTAAGAGGTTGGAATTAGCTTTGCTGAGAATATTCATTGCATACCAGATTAGATCACACATTGTATTTCTGTCACTAAAGGTTTTTCTTGGTTGTTGTCTGAGTAAAACAAATTGAATGTAGGTTCAAGGTATATCATTTAGGCTCCTTCTTTCAAAAGCAATCAGGGCCTTACTAGCTTGAAACCAGATAATTCCATTTACTGTGCTCTTAGACAGGCCCCCATGACTGTCCTCCATTGGTAAGAACATGAGAGGTAGAACAAATTGATCTTCATGATCACTGAAGTTTAGGAAAACCAGGACAGAAAGTGGTGATGAATTTAAAATTTAGTCTGATAAGACCTATAACCATCAAGTATAATGTTTTTCATTTATTCCTGCACCAGGGATTTTTGTCCAGTGAAAGCATTTCCTGGTACCTGAAAGTATGCTCCATAAATATCCATCAATAGATGCATGTTCTGACCCCACTGACTTATTCTGAGACAGCTCAGCCTGTCTCTATACTAGAACTCCGACTAAATGAGTGGTAGACAACTCTCTTTCCCGTGGCTTCAATTTATTCAGAAAAAAAGTATAATTTGGGGTGTCCCATGGTGCTCAATGCTAGGACATCAGGAGAAATGAGACATTACTCCCAACTCAAAATATAGTTGGAGACTCAGTAATGTCTTACCTAAACCAGGACAACTATTAGGAAAATGAATTTACTACCAAGCCAGATACTATATCAGTAGATATAAAAAGATTTTAGAAGTAATATCATAAATGTAGAACAGAGCAGGTCTTAAAGGGAATAAATGAACTTGGGAATTTTAAATGGGAAGATAATGGTAACAATAATCATGAGGGGAAAAAATTCAGTAATTTTTGGAAGTGAGCAATCTTTCCCCTTTCAAATATTTCTAGAAATTGTATCTAGATAAAGCTTTTGAACAAGCTTTATACCACAAAACATAAAAGGCCTATATTTATTTTTTTCTTATGATTTCTCTATTGTTTAGTGTAAGAAAATCTTATTAAATCCCTCCTGTTGGTGTCTAATTATATACCCTACTCCAAATATAATAAATCCAACACACTTTTAGATAAAATAAAATCTATGTTAATTATTTTAAAGTTCACTTTGCCAATTTATAAAATGTATTCAGAAATGTGCATCACACTTATTTCAATGCCCTCTATGGCTTAAATGTACTTGACTTTAAAAAAGGTTTATTTTATTTTAAATTTCTATTATTTTAATTAACATTTAAAGATATTAATCTTTGCAGATACTTAAATATGCCAGTGCCATGTTTCTTTCCTTTTGGTAGGAATTTGAAACACATTTCATGTGCTGAAATGAACTTTTAAGGTTTGAACACATAGGCTGTTAAATTGTGCTTTCAAAACTTGGCATTGCGCACAGACCTTCTGAGCAGAACATTTCACACAGGAAGCCTGGCCCACATCACACAGGCACTGGGACGCCCCAGGGATAAAATCACAGCTTCTGTGTCTTCCTGGCAGCCTTTCCTTCTCCCCCAAGGGTCCTCTAATGGGGTCACTCCTCTCTTGTGCCCTACATGATTTTTTCTCACTTTGCACCATGTTCTAATTCTTCTGTGTTTTTGTTTTTTTTTTAAATCTCATCTAGAATCTGCCTTACAAGAATGTAAGTTTTTTTGTTTGTTTGTTTGTTTTAAAGTAGCAGAGCTGCCTTCATTTCTGGATGTGTAGTTTTTGATTAAAGAAAGTTTGATTTTATTTACTTTTTTTCCAGCAGACTTTCTTTCTCCCATGAATCTGTTCTGGCTCATCATTGTTTTTTTGTTTGTTTGTTTTATAAGCATAGGGAGTTCCTCCAACTATAAGTATGATTGAAAATATAGCACCTAACTAGCACTGTGCATGAAATAGGAAATGCCTTTTTCCTCTAATCACGTAGCTGGTTCCTGGTATCTTTTAATTTGAATAAAATTTGTTTAAAGAAAAAAAATGTACACATTTATCTGTATATTCACACAGATTATAATTTCAAGTCCATGAAGATATTCTTGTTTCCTCCCAGACTTTTTAACCTTTCAAATTTTGATCTGTAATCCAGGTAAAATTATTTTTTGTGTGATGTACAGATCAAGAATTCTTTTTTTATACATAATTGAAGCAGCACTACTTATTACAGGACTTTTCTTTTCAACTGAAGTGTTACCTGTATCTTAACCAGGTGACTTAAATGGTATTGGTCTGGTCTTGGACTTTGTATTCACTTCCATTGCAATTTCTTTATATGCAAGAATCTGAACTGAGCGATCTGAGAATTACAAAGGATGAAGGGATGTTTGATCCCTGTACTGCTGAAAAACTTTGTAACCGCCTTTGGGAAATAATTATCTTCTGAGAAGGTGTGTTTTATGACAGAGATACAGAGAATACACATGATTCTCTTAATTGCTTAATAATAAAATTCAAACAGAAGTCTTCTTATTACTGACTTGACCCATTTTTCTCTAAGGAACAAAACAACTTTTCCCCAATGCTTTGAGAGAAAATAGAACCAAGCAAATTTTTGTATTGATTTAGTACATAAATAGATCATGGAACGATTTGGCTACAGAGAACTCAAGTATGAGGATTTTTTCAGTTCCTCTTTTAAAGAAAGATGTCTTGACACTTGTTTTAAGTATATCTATAAGGAAAACTCTACCAAAACTCTACTACCTTTTGGCTAATATAAAAAGTGAAAAATTGCTACATAAATAAAGTTAGGTACATAGGTTTCTATTTTCTTGTGAGACTCTATCCCAGAATAGAAAATGGGGTTTTAGTAATATTGCAGCTCTATCTATCTATCTATCTATCTATCTATCTATCTATCTATCTATCTATCATCTATCATCTATCTATATCTATCTACCTACCTATGTATTTGTAAGTTTTAAAAATTTCTTTCAATGAAAAGTCTCAAATTTAAAAACCTCATCATACTAATACAAGTAAATAAAACAAACATCTTAGAGAACTGACAGTAACATCCATTGTATAGCCACTAGATGGAACAGGGAATAACATGATAGAATGAATGCTTAACTAGTATTTTATGTTACCCTAAAGGCATTCATTTAAAATAAAATTAGCTGAACAATAACCCACAACTATGAGCCAATTATGGCTCAATTAGCATGAAAATGTCACAAAGTAGAGCAGTAAAATGTAGAGTTGGATTCATTAGAGCTGGTTTGGGTCTTCAGAGTTCGGCTCCAGAGCCCCTTGGTTTCACAGGACATCTCCAGTGTGCAGTGCTCACTCATTGGTCTTCATCTTCTCTCTGAACCGTTTATGCAACAGGAGTCAGTAGCCATGAACTTGCAGGAGGTCCCCTAAGAATCCTACCATTTATTGAAGGAAAACAGCTGCACACACTGGTACAGATTTGTATAACATCTTGTGTAAAACAAGGCATTAGACCTGCTGAGATTCTTCTTCTTTTTTTTTAAATGGAAATTTCCTTATCTGGATGGGCAAAAGGTGGATGTGATTTCTTAAATGAAAAGCTAGCCTTTTATCTGTAGAACTGCTGAAAAAAAAATTAATACAAAACACACCCATTTTATTCTTTTATTTTGGTCAAAAATAGTTGTAAGTTAACTTATGGAAGAAAAGCACAGGCATGTAGTATATATCTACACATGTGTTTGCATATTTAGTTACTTAACTGAAATTTTTTATCTTTCTAAATTCAAATGTGCCCTAGAATAAAGACTCCATTTTGTGAACTAGGATGAAATACTCTTTGCATGTTAATTTCTTTTAATGAAAGAAGAATTCAGGTTAAAATAAGAGGAATGATGAGTTCTTGAGGTTATTTACTTTTTTTTAATTCTTTTCAATCTTCAACAAAAAGAAAAACTTACATTATTTTCTAGGTTTCTAGTAGCACACATATCATGATACAAGTGACTTCTAGCAAATTATTTAAGGAAAATAAGACAATCAAAATAATCCCAATATAAAATAATGATGTATAATTACATTTTATTTTAGTGAAGGTTAGAGTAACCACAAACATCCTACAGCTTTAAACTGTGTGATTAGGGGCTGTGCCAGCTGCCACACATCCTGACAGATGCTTCAGCTTCTTGGTCTACTTCTCAGTTCAGGAATGAAGAAACTTACTCTGCAAAATGCTGCCTCTTGCTTGCCGATGGTTTTCTCCAGCTGTGGCATTGTGTGCATCTTCTGGCCCTGGGATCTCTGAGGGTCAAAACCTTGGCTTGAGTTTTAAAAAGCTGATCATAATAACAAAATCTGAAAAAGTTACTTTTAGTTACATGAGTTTAGAGTTGAATAGCTCTAATTTTATTTTGTATGGTTATTGAGATGAAATTATAAGATACCGTTATGAAATTAACAAAGTTAAAAGTTAAAGGCTAGAATAATATTTAAATAAGCTGTGAAACGCACAGCATAATAAAGTTGTAGACTAGTTTACAAAAGTCACTACAGAAATCTGATCTCCTTAGCTTATAATGAGTGCTACATCTACAAAGATCTGTGTGCATACTAAAAGCTTAGATAGCCCTGTCATGAACATGCCAGTTTCAGCAAATGTGTGCACAGGGGATATTTTGAAACTCACAACACTTGTCAAGAGAAAATTAATTTCCACTTGAACTAAGCTAATGTAAATGTCAAAAGTACCCTTTGGAAATTTAATCACAAAACAAAAGATCATGGCCAAGGAGTAAATTTGCATATATAAAAACAATCTATAACATGGCCTAACTGTTGTCTTATTAGAACTCGGTTTAATAAGTAATCTAGCCACGTGACCTTGCGTAAGTCACTTAATTTCAGTGCCCCAGATAAATAACTGACTTGTGAGAGCCTAGTGAGGTATGTATTCGATACTAATAAAAATAAATCAAGCTCACGATATAATATTTTAAGCATTATAAGAAATGCTTATGAAATGCATATGCATATAGATATAAATTATTTGTGTAGCTAATGATTTGATAATGTTTTACAATTTTAACAAGCATTCCTCAAATCAAAGAAAGAAAAATCTCATGAAATCTTTCCTTCCAGGAAGAATCACAATGGAAATTGTCCAAAACTTAAAAATGACTATTGAAAATATTGAAAGTAGGAGGATCTTCACCATAAACAAAATAAAGTAAAATGTGTGGCTAGACCATTGAGATGTATATGTAAAATACTATAAACTTTTATACTTGGACATCAAGCAGACAACATCCAATAATTTATTCTTTTTTAGACTTCCAGAAATCCATGGGTTTAGATCTGTAAGATATACAGTAAAAATAAGTGTTCACATGTACACACTTACCTTTGGGCACAGACCAAACAAACAAATATGAAAAGCTAAATAAAGTAGAAGTTTGTTAAGATTTGGTAAACTGTAAAATAGGATACAGTCCCATTATAAGAGCAGGAGGGAATTTTTATTTTATTTCAATGTGCTAAACCATTCTTTGCAGAACCTCATCACGGTAACATACTTGCGGCAAAATCAGCACGCTGTTCACATCCATAGAGGGGGAACCAGAAAAAAATCCTTGACTTATTACAGTTTCAGGGATCACAGAAAGAAAATTTAAACTTTGAAGTGCAAATACTTAAGACTAAAGTAATGCAACACAAAATTTTAAAAGTTAAAATAATTCTAAATTTTATGGGCATCTACACTAATAAAAGAGAAAGATGCAAATTGACCATACTTTCACGATGCCCACCCGCCAATTGGGAATGAGTATGCAAATAACCCAACAAAGATGGTGGGTTAATTTGCATATGCAGGCACCGAGCGGCCAGGGTTGGGGTGGAATGCTTGTGTCATTGCCATGGCGATGGCACAGGCTTTCTGCACTGCCTCAGCTGCTCTGGGCCTCTGCTCTGGGTCTCTGGGCAGCGTGAGAAGGCAGAAAGGCAGCTCTGGGCTGGAATGAAGGTGGTGCCGGCAGCCAGGGGAAGGAAGACCCATTCTTGCATGAATCTTTGTGCATGGAGCCTCTAGTAAAAAAATAATTGACTTACCTTGACTCTAGTTTTCATATTATGATAAAGTGGTATTATCCATCAGATTAATGCAAGCTGTCACTAAAAATAACACTGACTGAGTAATTAATGGTTTATTTTTAGTCTTCTTCTTTTTCATTGTTGCCAACATGCTTAGTTAGTACTTGGTAATGAATAAGTGTATAGCTCACATGTCACTCTTTTCTAACAAAATCATGTATTTCTTGGCTTCTTCACACTTTCAGTATAGGTTTCTGACTTCCCTTTAATATTCTGATTATGTATTTTATTTCTCTGTGATTTTTCTATAGTTCAAAAACCACATTCTCTGTCTTTTCATTCTTAACACAAAGAATGGTATTTGGCAGACTACAGGTGTTTAATAATGGTTTGACCCAAGAATTAATGAGTGACACAATAAGTGAATAAAATACATGGTAACACTCAGGTGTTGATAGAATCAATTACATAAATACAAACTAAACGTATTGTTTGCTTCATTCACAAATATTGATAGAGTGATATCAATAAATAAAATCTAATCTAATAAAAGAGTAATATTGAAATTGACCATTTCTTTGGGATGCCTAAGCCACGCCCACCAGCCAATCAGAGCAGCTGTATGCAAATTAACCCAGCCAAGATGGAGGCCAGCAGTCACAGATCTAGAGTAAACAGGAGGCTTTCATTGCACCAGGAGTAAACTGTCTGCCTAGGCTGGCTGGACCTCTCTCTGCTCCAGGCAACATATTTGCAACAATGTTTCAAGTATAGAAGTCTTGGAGCTGAAGCAAATAGGAGGCTTCCGTTGCACCAGCGATGGAGGAAACTGCCTGCCTAGGCCAGCTGGGCCTCTAACTAAGGCAACATTTTTTCAATTATAGAAGCCATGGAGCTAAAGCAGATAGGAGGTTTCATTACCTTCCTAGGCCTCAGCTTAAAGCAACAGTATCAATTATAGAAGATAAATAAACCCCAGAACCTGCTTCCAGCCAGCCTTGCTGGGACGCTGGGTCAATGGGAGCTGTGGGCAGCCTGAAAACGGCCCTCAACCCTGCACCAGGCTGGCCAGGCACCCCAGTAGGGACCCGAACCCTGAAGAGACTGTGGGCAGCCTGAAAACAGCCCTCAGCCACTCACCCAGGCTAGCCACACCCCCATGGGGTGAGGGTTCCCACTGGGGGGCTTGGCCAGCCTGCAAACATCCATCAGCCCCTCACCCAGGCTGGCCAGGCATGCCAGCAGGTGGACATCTCCCGAGGGGTCCCAGACTGCGAGAGGGCACAGGCCGGGCTGAGGGACCTCCCAAGTGCACAAATTTTTGTGCATCGGGCCCCTAGTTTATAAATAAAATAAATGAATCCATAGCTACCTACAAGTTCCTGATTTAAGTTGGCGTCGCTGAGAATAATTGTGGACAATGAAGGAAACAGTGCACAAAGCCCCAGACTAAAGGTCTTCCCAAGAGATTTGAGGTTATTATGAACTCTGTAAAAACTAGTTGCAGTGTCTTTGGCTGCTTAACCTTTATGCTTATTAGTTTCTTCTTTTGTAATATGAAGGGATCACCTTAATGATCTTTAAATTCCCTGTCTACTATTTTATTATAATGATTCATAGTTATATTGTTCAGGCACAAGCTCTATAAGCTCCTCAGCATGCATTGCTTGAGGCTCAGGCATAAAGTTATTTTAAAGGAAACCATAGTTCTAAAATTACTCTATGTGCCAAACACAGCAGAAACATGGAGGCAAATGCGAGGCCAAGTGGTAGTACTGGCGTGTGGTGGGGAAAGGAAGTTTGAATGTTCAAGAGCAGTGTACCAAAAATGACACTGACACTAAAATTAGGTTTTTATTTTGCAAGGGGCACAGCAGGAGATGTAATGGGATGAGTCACTCCAAGTGTCAGAAACAGCTCGTTCAACGAATAGAGGCTTGAAACAGTGGGAACATAAAATCAGCAATAGTTTGGAGAATTAATTTCTGTGACAGGATAGAGATTGGAACTGTAGGTAAGAGCAGACCTAGAGGATCTTGAATTCCATGCCTAAGGGTACAGACTTTCCTATGTGTGCAGTGGTGAGCTGTTAAGAGACTTTAACAGAAGAGGGATATAATCCATCATTATTTACAAAGAGCCTACCACCTCCAGGCACTAATAGTAGAGGCAGTGAGTTTTTAAGGAGGAAAATGAGATCAAATTCCAGTGAAAAATGGTGAGGTGGTAAACTGGAATAGTGGCAGTGACATGGAAAGGGGTACATGATGAGAGATATGAGGAAGAATCAATAAGACTTGCTAATTGACTAAATTTAGAAGTCAGGGGATAATTACAGGGCACAGTAGCAGTTTCTTTAGTTTGGGCACCTAAGAAATAGATGATTTCATTCAATGGAATGGACCATAAACATGCTGTAGAAGACAGATGATTAATTGAGTTTTTTAAAATTTATCTTTATTGTTCATATTATTACAGTTGTTCCTCTTTTTCCCCCCCATAGCTCTCCTTCTCCCAGGTCCCACCCCACCCTCTGTCCTTAACCCCCTCCCGCTGTCCTCATCCATAGGTGTACGATTATTGTCCATTCTCTTCCTGCACCCCCAACACCCTTTACCCCTGAAAATTGTCAGTCCAATCCCTTTCTATGCCTCTGATTCTATTCTATTCGCCAGTTTATTCTGTTCATCAGAATTTTTATTCACTTGATTTTTAGATTCACTTGTTGAAAGATATGTATTTATTGTTCATTATTTTTATCTTTACTTTTTCTTCTTCCTCTTCTCAAAGGATACCTTTCAGCATTTCATATAATACTGGTTGGGTGGTGATGAACTCTTTTAGCTTTTTTTTGTCTGTAAAGCTCTTTATCTGACCTTCAATTCTGAATGATAGCTTTGCTGGGTAAATTAATTTTGGCTGTAGGTTTTTGCTGTTCATCACTTTGAATATTTCTTGCCACTCCCTCTGGCCTGCAGAGTTTCTGTTGAGAAATCAGCTGACAGATGTATGGGTTCTCCCTTGTAGGTAACTAACTGCTTTTCTCTTGTAGCTTTTAAGATTCTCTCCTTGTCTTTTGATCTTGGCATTTTCATAATGATGTATCTTGGTGTGGTCCTTCTTGGGTTCCTTTTATTTGGGATCCTCTGCGCTTCCTGGACTTGGAAGTCTATTTCTTTCACCAGGTGTGGGAAGTTTTCTGTCATTATTTCTTCAAATAGGTTTTCAATATCTTCCTCTTTCTCTTCTTCTGGCACCCCTATAATTCTGATGTTGGTATGCTTGAAGTTGTCCCAGAGGCTCCTTACACTATCTTCATATTTTTTGGATTCTTTTTTCTTTTTGCTTTTCTGGCTGGGTGGGTTTTGCTTCTTCATATTTCATATCTTTGACTTGATTCTTGCGATCCTCTCGTCTGCTATTGGATCTCTGTATATTATTCTTTATTTCAGTCAGTATATGCTTAATTTCTAGCTGGTTCTTTTTCATATGCTTGAGGATCTCACTAAATTTATCGGCAGTCTCTAGAAAATTCTTGAAAAACCTAATAACTGTGGTTTTGAACTCTATATCCTGTCGTTTTCTTTCCTCCATTTCTGTCATTTGTGACCTGTTTCTTTGTCTCCGCATTTTGGCTGCTTCCCTTTCTGAATTAGGTGATCACTGAGAGGAATTAACCTCTAAGCCACTTGGTTATGAGAGTCAGCTGTGTCTACAGTGGGAGAACTTCTGTGCTGGAGACACCCTTATGGAGCAAGAGTTGTTTCAGTGGGGCTTTTGTGCTCACTGCGTCTGCCCCAAGTGTATTCCTTGTGAATCTGAGTTTTATTTAGGACGGTCCCACTCTGGCCACTGGGTGAGGCTGGCTCTTGTATCTTTAAGGAGGTGTTGATTTATCCTTTGCCTTAGACTACTCAGCCTTTTATATGCAAAAGCCTCTGACAAAGCTTGGGAGGGGCGGGGTCTTGGGGAGTAGTCTGCAGGGTGGAGCAAATAGCTATGGCTGCTTCTCAGCCCTGCGCTAAGAGACACTGGGTCTCTGTGTCCCATGGAATTGCTGCAAGCAACGCTGAGAGAAACCCGCTTTGGATTTCTTTCCGGTGCCAGTCAGTCCCCCTTCTCCAGGTGTGTGTCTGGGTCCCCAGAAACTCGCCTAGAACTGGAGTTCAGAGCTGCCGGGAGCTTGTGGTTCCCTGTGGTTTGAAAAAGAACTGCGTCCTCCGGCACCAGCCCTCTCCCCGAGCCCCGTGCGTGCGCCTGTGTACTTCTGTACTTTGCCTTCGCCACTCTGAGTCTCAGTCTCTTTCTAGTTGTAGAATTTTCACTCAGCCAGCCTTCCTGTGGGTGTGAGTGGTGTCTGTGTTTTCTTTTTGGGGTTATTTTAAAATAGTTGTGCATGGCTGCATTTACAGTGTTTACCTATGCCGCCATCTTGCTGTCTTCTACTAATTGAGTTTTAAATGTGCTAAATTTGAAGTGCCTTTGGAACATTCAGGAAGGAAGCACCAATTGCAATTAGATTAATGTCCATAAGCTTTAATGTTCTTGCCTTAAAAGTCTAACATGATCCTGTCACACACACCCCTCATTTCCTACTGTCTCCTTTTATTGTACTCTAACTACACACCACCATTTTTACACTCCTTGACCATGTAAAATGTTTTCTCCCCTGAGTTTTTGTGATTACTATTTATTCTGTTTAAAATAATTTCTCCCCGCCCTGACCGGTTTGGCTCAGTGGCTATAGCATCTGCCTGCGGACTGAAGGTTCCCAGGTTTGAGTCTGGCCAACGGCATGTGCCTTAGCTGTGGACACATCCCTAGTGGAAGGAGGCAGCTGATCGATGTTTCTCTCTCATTGATGTTTCTAGCTCTCTATCCCTCTCCCTTCCTCTCTGTAAAAAAATCAATAGAATATATAAAATAAAATAAAATAAAATAAAATAATTTATCCCCCAAAATTTATAGAGATGGCTTATGTTTATTAGGCCTTGGTTATTATGTCTCAAAATATCATCTTAGAATCACTTTCTAAGACTATCATGTTGACCATACATAGAGGTGCATATATCTTTTTAAATTGGTGGTTTGGTTTCTTTGGATAAATACTCAGATGCGGATTTACTGGGTCATATATTTAAATTTTTAATTTTTTGAGGACACATCATATTGTTTTACATTGTTCTGCACCAATTTATAATCACACTAGACCATAAAGATTCCTTTTTCTCCACATCTTATTTACAGTTGTTATTTGTTGACATTTTGAGTATAGCCATTCTGATAGGTTTAAGGTGATATTGTGCTTTTCAGTTGCATTTCCCTGATAATTAGTGATATTGAGAATCTTTTCATATGTTTGTTGGACTCTCTGGAGAAATATTTAAGTCTCCTCTGCTCCCCACCCCCCCCCTTTTTTTTTAAAAAAAAATAAGATTGGTTTTGAATGTTGACTTATATAAGTTCTTTATATATTTTGGATATTAACTCCTCATCAAGGAGATACTTTGCAAATATCTTCTCACATTAAGTAAGTTGGATTTTTGTTTTGTTGACGATTTCCTTTGCTATACACAAGATTTTTAGTTTGATGTAGTGCCATTTGTTTATTTTCGCTTTTGTTGCCTTGTCTGGAGAAAAATATCCGAAAACTACTACTAACACCAATGTTAAAGTGTTTCTTTCTATGTTTTCTTCTAGGAGTTTATTGGTTTCAGGTCCTATATTTAAGTCTTTAATCCATTTTAACTTTACTTTTTGTATATGGTATAAGAAAGGGACTCAGTTTCTTTTTTTTTTGCGTGTATATAGATTCAGTTTTTCCAGCACCACATATTGAAGAGACTGTCATTTCCCCATTGCACATTCTTGCTTTCTTTGTCATAGATTAATTCTCCATATAATGGGTGTATTTATGGGCTCTCTAGTCTGTTCTGTTAATTGATGTGTTTGTTTTTTGTGTCAGCACTATACTGTTCTGATTAGTATAGCTTTGTAGTACAGTTTGAAATCAGGGAGCATGATACCTCCAACTTTGTTCTTCTTTCTCAAGATTGCTTTGGCTATTTTGGATCTTTTGGGGTTCCATCTTTGGGATAATTTGTTCTAGTTCTGTGAAATAATGCCATTGGTGTTTTGATAGGGCTTGAATTAATTTGTAGAATTTTGGGGGTAGAATGGACATTTTAAAAACTTTAACCTTTTCAATTAATGAGCATAATATGTCCTTTTATTTATTTGTGTCTTCTTCAGTTCATTCATCATTCATCAATGTTTTAGTTTTCAGAGTACAGGTCTTTTACCTACTTGGTGAAATTTGTTCCTAGGTATTTTATTCCTTAAGGTGAAATTTTAAATGGGATTGTTTTCTTAATTCATTTTTCTGATACAGGAATTTATTGTCCCATGGTTCTGAAGATTAGAGATCAAGATCAAAATGTCGGTAATTTTGGTTCCTTTTAGACTCATGAGGGAAAGATACATTCCAGGCCTTTCTTTTTGGTTTATAAACAACTGCCTCCTTCTGGGTCTCTTAACATTACCTGTGAGTATCTGTGTCTGTGTCTAAATTTCCCCATTTCATAAGAACACAAAAACCGTATTTGATTCAGGCCCCCCTTAATGGCCTCTTTTTAACTTATTATTTCTGTAAAGAGCCCATCCTATATAATAACACCCTAATATGCAAATCGACCAAATGCCAGAATGACCAGTCACTATGACGTGCATTGACCATCAAAGGGCAGATGCTCAACGCAAGAGATGCCCCCTGGTGGTCAGTGCACTCCCACAGTGGGAGTGCCACTCAGCCAGAAGCCAGGTTCAAGGCTGGCAAGCGCAGCAGCAGTGGTGGGAGCCTCTCCTGCCTCCGCAGCAGTGCTAAGGGGAGTGGGCCTAAGCCGACAGGCAGACATCCTCTGACAAGTTCTGGACTATGAGAGGGCACAGGCTGGGCTGAGGGAACCCCCCAGTACATGAATGTTGTGCACTGGGCCTCTGGTCTCTAAATAAGGTTACATTCTGAAGCATTAGTGGTTAGTCTCCAAAATATCTTTTTGAGGGGAACAAATTCAATCTATATTTACCCAATTTAACATTCTATTTAGTGTTATCATTAAGTAATGAGTGAAACAATACAATTGTAAGAGAATTTGTCATGATGAACGCAAATACTTTGTTCTCCTCTGTGTCCACTGATAGATGAAATATAAGTCATTGGAGAAGTGGATAATTTTAATTAAAATATTCATCCAAAATAAAACATTCAGAATACATAAAATATAAAATACATACATGTAATATAAACATAAGAGATATATTTATAAAATATTGTTCTATTTTCAAGGAAATGTAATTTTTTGAGTACTTACTACTTTTCTTTTTTTTCTTATCTTTTTTCCAAGGCAGTATCTAAAAGATAGAAATTTGTCCAAAGGGGAAAATCCTACCTATGTTAATTATTGCTTATCTCAATGGCAATAAATGATCATGGTATAAGAGTATGTTTATTCTTAAGGAAGCTCCCGCAGATATATATTTATGAATATGTATATGTGTATATATCTGTATATATATATATATATATACACATATATATGTAAAAACAATTATATGTATGTGAGTGTATATATAGATAATTCTCTAAAATGTAAAACGCAGGAAAAATTAACTTTGTATAAAATAAAATGTATCAATGAATAAAACAATATAAATCATAATGATATGAATTACAACCCTAATAGACCCATAACTAATTAATAATGTAATATAGGTGTATATAGCATACATATTATTTATTATAGGTAAATAAAAGAGTACAAACACTTATGTTAATCAGTATTTATTAAAATTATATGATTCAGCCCTGACCAGTTTGGCTCAGTGAATAGAGCGTCGGCCTGCAGACTGCAAGGTACTGGGTTCGATTCTAGTCAAGGGCATGTACCTTGATTGCAGGCATATACCCAGTGGGGGTGTGCAGGAGACAGCTGGTAGATATTTTTCTCTCATCAATGTTTCTAATTCTCTATCCTTCTCCCTTCCTCTCTGTAAAAAATCAATAAAATATATTTTAAAAATTATATGATTCAAGTTAGAAAAAGCAAAATTACTTTATTGTAATCATTCAACTAGATATTATTAGGGACTGAATAATTTTATAATGGTGCATACTTAAAGCAATTTCACTTTGCCTTTCAGTGTACTTGCTCTACACTGCAGCTATTTTCCTGGCAGATATTTTTCTAAGGTTATAATCCCATCACAGGGGAAGATTTCACCAAAAACAAACAGAAAGGATCACCACCCTCTGTCTAACCTTTTTTAAACTTAAGTCCCAAGCCTTTTGAAAATGTAAATTGACCTGACCTGTTCAATTAGAAGACAAGTACATAGATTAGAAGGCTTATTTTTTCGTAAAACCTAAATGTTTTTCTTTTCCCTAAGCACTTTTCAACTGTTACATTTACAGACAGCTAATTATCATCTATTCTTCGGGGCGGAGAAAAACAATTTAGTACTCGGTGAAATGAGCATGCAATCTACCTTACTGCTCTTGTCCTTTTGATAGGTGAATGTGAAAGATGGGCGCATTCATGCAGCAGAGGCAATGACAGCATTCCCCTGAGAAGGCAGAACTATAAGGAGGGTGGCGGTTGGTACTTGTTCAGCCCAGTCACAAAGAGCAGTTGGTAGAAAGTTCTGATCTCCCTGAAGGATGAAAAGTACTGCATTTCTAAATGGCAGAGAATATAAAGCAACAACAACCAACAACCGAAACTAGCACCAGGCACAATGTTAATTCCTAAATGACACATTGGGTTTTTACTTTATTTGTGTCAATCAAAATATTCTCAGTAAATCCATTGTTATAGAAATAGACAAAAGACTATGGTGTGGAAAGTCATAGCTGCCAGCCTGTGACTCTAGATAACCATCGCTTCCACATATTTCATTCAAGCCCAGGGTGTAGCTGTTGATGCTTCACGGGATGGTGTGAAGCCCCACAAAATAAATTGCTGGAGGGGTAGGAAACTGTGAATTGTAAGCCCCCTATTATCTTTTTAAAAAATATATTTCTATCGATTTCAGAGAGGAAGAGAGAGGGAGAGAGATAGAAACATCAATGACAGGAGAGGATCATTGATCAGCTGACTCCTGCATGCCCCTACAGGGAATGGAGGTCACAACCCAGGCATGTGCCCTGACCAGGAATCAAATCGTGACCTCCTGGTTCATAGGTCGATGCTCAACCACTGAGCCACACTGGTCAGGCTGTCTCTGTTTTTTGTTTGTTTGTTTGTTTGTTTTTTAAATAGAGTCTATTTTTTTAGAGCAGATGTTGTTATTCAACACTGAATAATATGCCCCTATCAGGATGTTTATTTCTTTACCTACTAAAGAACATGGTTGCTGCCAATTTTGGTGATTACGAATAAAGTTGCTCTAAATATTCATGAGCAGGTTTTGTGTAGGCATTAGTTTTCAACTCTTTTGTGAAAATACCAAGGAGCACATTTATGAGATTGAAAGGTAAGAGTTTTGTATGAAACCGCCAAACTGTCTTTCAAAGTGGCTGTACTATTTTGCATTTCCACCAGTAATGAATGAGCACTCCTATTGGTCCACATCCTTGCCAGCATGTGGTGTTGTCAGTGTTCCAGATTTTGGTTTAAATAAGTATTTAGTAGGATCACATTGTTGTTTTAATTTGCATTTCCCAATGACATGTGGTGTGAAGCATCTTTTTCATATGCTTATTTGCTATCATCTTTTTATTGGATTGTTTTCTTACTTTTGAGTTTTAAAAGGTTTTTTTTTTTTTGTATATTTTGGAAAACTATCCTTTATCAGATGTGTTTTCCAGTGTGTGGTTTGTCTCTAATTCTTTTGATCCATTTAGAGTTAATTTTTATGAGGTTAAAGTTCTAGGTCTACATTCATCTTACGCATATGGATGTTCAGTTGTCCAACTACTTGTTGAAAACAGTATTTGTATTCCATTGTGTTTTCTTCTTTTCTTTATCAAATACCAGTTGACTATAATTATAGGGGTTTATATCTGGGCTCTCTATTCTGTTCCATTGATCTAGTTGTCTATTCTTTAGCAATGCATCGCTGTCTTGATAACTTTAGTTTTATTTTTTGATCCACTCTGATAATCTGGTTTCTTATTGGTTCATCTAGACTGTTGATGTTCCAAATGATAATTTAAATAGTTGAATTAATGTCTGCCATATTTTTTACCTCAATTGGCTGTCCTTGTTTTTTTGTTCCTATTTTTGTCATCCTCTTTCTTTCTTTTGAGGTTTATTTTTGTTTTCCATTAAACAGAATGAATAAGGAATTGATGATTTTCTTAAAAATCAACTTTAATTTTGTTTACACCTAGAGGAGCCCTCTGAAAATGACTTTAATATTATATACTTATTATTTGACAAAATAGTTTATCAGGAATGGATTCCCCACCTATTTACTTCTTATTTTCTACTTTTGGCTATTATATATTTTTAAAACTTTGTAGTCATTGGTATTTTCAATACTCAATGTGAAAAAAAATGAGGCTAATATAACTAGACCATGCTGATTATGAAGTATTTTTTAAAGATTTCTAGATAGTGTTCTAAAATAAAGGAATTTTATTCATCTTTCATTTTTTATGGCATGAACATCTTTTATGGTTTGATTTTTTTTATATTGGAAAAACATCTGATGCATTTGAGATATGAGATATATTTTGTCATCTAAACTTTCATTGAATTTATCTGCACTGTGTCATGGTGTCAAGAGGTTTTACTGTGCAATGTGGAGGCCACACACATTGAAGAGCAGCTGTGTGTGTGTGTGTGTATGTGTGTGTGTGTTGCTTGTGACTGGGTTTTCTGCTTACCCGCTGTGTATTTTTATACACATTAACTAAATTCTTGCCTTTTAGTTTCTTCATCAGTAAATGAGGACGTATGATACAATCCATAGTATTCTGAAGGGTTGTAGCTGAAATATTTGTTTTTAAAATACAATTTTTGTTGATTTCAGAAAGGAAGAAAGAGGAGAAGAGAGTAAAAATATCAATGATGAGAATCATTAATCGGCTGCCTCCTGCACTCCCTCAACCTAGGATGGAGCCACAACTTAGGCATGTGCCATCTAGGAATTGAACTACAACCTCCTGGTTCATAGGTCAATGCTCAACCACTGATGCACACTAGCCAGGCAGTTTTAGCTGGAATATTTTAATGCAAAATATAAATTAAAAATTTCCAAAATATAATAAATGCTACATCACCTATCATTATTATTTTCTGTTTGTATCACAGTCTTTTGTTATTCTTTCTCCCATAAAACAGCCCAGAATGGGAATTTTTGAATGCCTTAGCATTTTACATGGCTTTTATTATGAGCTCAATAAATATCTGTCAAAAGAAAGATGAATACCCTTGATTTTAAATACTTGTACAAACATATATTTGACCACTAAGAAAAATTAATAATTATCCATTTATGATTGAAAATTTGAGAGTACACATGAGAATTCCTTAAATGTGGGATGATCAAACTAAGTGAACTGGTCCCTAGAGTTATTCCTATTAATTTCTTTTTGTACATTGTCCTTGCAAGAGTTTTCTTTCCAGTAAATTACTTTTAAAGGTTGATCCTATGGTAGCATGAAGTGTGAACCCTTGCTGCATACTTAGAGTGTCTTTTTTGAAAGTTTATTATTTTAGTAGGGTTCAGTTAGAACCTCTAAATGCTTCGCACACGGTTAAAGGTGTTGCTGTAATTTATCATTATCTGGGAAAGATAAAGCACTGATCTTTCCATGGCACAGAAGAAGTCTTACAAAAGATATTCTGATGTAAAAAAGCTACCCTATATGTGCCTTGGTCTTAGCTTTCACTTTTCGTATAAAACATCAATAATTATCTCAATTATTATATGTGTACATATGATGTGTTTGTTGTATGTGTATGTGAAATAAAATGTAACCATACCATCTATCCCAGTGGCCATTCACAACAACAAATGGTTCCAACCACTTTCTTAGACTTGATTTTCAGTTTATACAGTAGTTTATAAAGACCTTTGTTTAAGTTTTAGTGTCTCAGAGAGTAACTTTCAAATATAAAAAAATGATTTACTTTTCTTTGTGTCTTCAGGCATGGTGCAGTGTTAAGAATGTTAGTATTTATTTCTGGGAAAACAAATCATAACATAAACAAGTAAAAATACCAACTATACCCTTGGCCTCAACTTTAATCTCAGGAACCTCTTAATGGATTTTGGGTCCACACGTTCAGTGTCCACATTTATACAGTCCCGAATCCATACGTGGAACTGAAGCTACTCACCTGCTCTCTATATAACTGTCACTTAGTGTTCATTTGTCCACTGACATTGGGGTCACATATACCCTCATGCCATGCCCTGCGCCACATTTTCATGCCACTTGACTTGAAATCTGGTTTCCTCTGTGAAGAGGGAAGAAGGAAGAAGTCTAGGTAACACTCTCTCCTCTGTCCTCCAAGAGAGGCTCAGATAGTGGCTGTGTTTTCCTGTAGCTCCCTCTACAAAGATCTTCTGTGGTTTCAGTTCCCAACTGATGACCCTTGTCCCAACACTTTGGAAAAAACCTCCTTTTTAGAGAGACCCCCGCCTGGGGAAAAGAATGCCTTGATGCTGCTCCACATCTCTGTCTCCTTACGCTCACTTGATTGGCTTCTCAGCTCTTTCGTAAGAGTCCTTGTATCCGGTTCCAGGATTAAATTCTCCTTCTTTCAAAAACAGTATTTTTAAGTCCTTTATCCATTTTGAGTCTATTTTTGTGTATGGTGTAAGTTGGTGTAAGATGGGAAACCATAAAAGTACTAGAGAAATACAAAGCCAACAAAATCTCAGACATATGCTGAAGCGGCTTCTTCACCGATACAGCCCCTAGAACATTGGAAACTAAAGGGAAAATAAACAAATGGGACTTTATCAAATAAAAAGCTTCTGCACAGCAAAAGAAACCATCAGCAAAACAACAAAAAAGCCCACTGCATGGGAGAACATATTTGCCAATGTTTTCACTGATAAAGGTTTAATCTCCAACATTTATAGGGAACTCATACAAGTTAACAAAAAGAAGACAAACAATCCAATCAAAAAATGGACAAAGGACCTAAATAGATACTTCTCAAAAGAGGACATTCAGAAAGCCAAGAGACATATGAAAACATGCTCAAAGTCACTAATCATCCGAGAGATGCAAATCAAGACAACAATGAGGTACCATCTCACACCTGTCAGAATGGCTATCATCAACAAATCAACAAATGACAAGTGCTGGAGAGGATGCGGAGAAAAAGGAACACTCGTGCACTGCTGGTGGGAATGCAGACTGGTGCAGCCACTGTGGAGAACAGTATGGAGTTTCCTCAAAAAATTAAAAATGGAACTCCCTTTTGACCCAGTGATCCCACTTCTGGGAATATATTCCAAGAAGCTAGAAACACCAATCAGAAAGGACATATGCATCCCTATGTTCATAGCAGCACAATTTACCATAGCTAAGATTTGGAAACAGCCCAAGAGCCCATCAGCAGATGAATGGATTAGAAAACTGTGGTACATCTACACAATGGAATACTATGCTGCTGTAAAAATGAAGGAGTTCTTATCATTTGCAGCCACATGGATGGAACTGGAGAGCATAATGCTAAGTGAAATAAGCAAGTCAATGAAAGAAAAATACCACATGTCCTCACTCATCTATGGATAATAATAACCATTATAAACTGGTGAACAAAAATAGATACAGAGGCAGAGCAGCATCAAACAGACTGTCAAACTATAGCAACAAGGACAGGGAGGGTTGGGGGGGGTAATAGATCAACCAAAGGACTTTTATGCATGTATTTAAGCATAACCAATGTTTAAACAAAACACTGGGGGGTAGTGGAGGCTGGGGGAACGGCAGGGGAAAAAAGAGATATATGTACTAATCTTTGTAATACTTTATACAATAAAAAAATAAAACTCACTTAAAAAAACAAAACAAAACAGTACTATTTATTTATTTATTTGTTTGTTTGTTTGTTTTACCAGATTGTGACACTTATACTCTGTAGGATGATATTCTAAGAGTTTCATTCCCTGGATATATTTCTTCTGTGCAATTTCTAGGAATTGTGGAATATGACTCTGTTTTAGGTTAAAAGTACTAAACTTTACAGCTTGCATGGTTAATTAAGAAGTAAATGATTTTCCCCCCTAAAATAATATATTTTATTATAAAAATATTCAGCTGCATGACTATGAATTACTCCTAATATATATTGGGAACAAATATATAAGTGGATGAAAGTCTTAATTCATGGAATATTACCATGTGATATATGATTTCCATATGTATCTCATTTATTTTGGTAATAACCCAACAGGGATATTGCATAATTTAACTTGCTATTATAAAATTTGTAAAACAGCTCTAAATCAAATCTAGGCTATGTACAAAGGCTAGAACACTCCTAATCAATAAAAATTTTCCTTCATCAATGAAAATATCTATATGACACTAACAGAATATGAATATTTAATATGAATAATATGAAAATTTATACTTTTTATTTTCTTTGCTACATTAGAAAAACTCCTTGCAGTGTTTTAAGATTAATGTCTTCCTTCTCTCAAAGTTAAAGAATAGAGCAAAACAAGTTTTGTTTTTAATGACTTGAACTCTGGATTTAATACGTTTTAAGCATGTAATATAAAATTAAAAGAAGAAGAAAGAAATGTATTTGGGTGAAGATGAGCTTGGAGTTACAAAATCATGAAGATAGCAAAAATAAGTGAAGGAATTTTCTTAGGAGGGAAGCAGAAGATTGGAAAGTGAAGGAGTAATTCACATAAACAAAGAAATTCAAAGTAAAATTGTCTCTAATGACAAGGAGAGTAGTATAAATTCACTGTCTTGCTTTTGGACTTTGTTAATTATCTTGTCCTCTGCCAAATATAAACTGTAGAGACCTTGGTTATCTGGATATTAATCAGGGCATCATGCTGGTTCACTAAATGATGACATAATTTTAATTAGAGTTGAGAAAATGAAAGCAAATAATCAAAATGCCCTAGTAAGATACATGCCTCTCATAGAAAACAGCTGGTAACTTCATAGAGAGTCATTGATTCTACTCACTTTATAATATTCCCAGGATTTAAATAGTGTAAGGTGCTAGCAGCCACCAAATATATTTACACTTTCATAAATTGCTTCCAAATATGGAAACCTATTCAAAGTACAAAATAAATTTCTAATGTCAGAACTTAGACACTTGTAACTGATAAATATGTTCCAACTGGAGAATATTGAGTCCATATGTGTGTGTGTCTAATCTTGTCTATCATATTTATCTCTTATCATCCATTTATTTACCACCCATTATATATAGATATGTTTCCAGAGGAGAAACAATGTCATAGTTTGCTGAGTAAAGTAATGAGAAAAAATGGAGTAGAAGTCTTGTCATTGGTTGAGAAAAAAATAGACTATTACTATGTAAAAAAGACTATGTATAATAGACTAGAGGTAATTTGGCTAGTAAATGTTTTCTTTGTTTATCACCTTATTATTTTAATGACAGAGAAGCCAGTTTTCTATCCCCCTTTTACTTTGCAAAACTTATCCAGTTTCTGTTAGAAGACAGAATAAAATTTTTAAAAATGAATTTTCAAGAGCAATCTGAAGGTGGACAGTTTAGTTATTTTCATTCCCTACTTCACTAGCCCAGTACTGCAGGTTCTGGAAGAAGATAAAGGTAATGCATTCTACATGGCCTAGTTCTGAATCTACATGAAATACTGTAGATTTGTTTGAAGTTACAGTTTGAACAAGTGAAAAAAATCAACAAAATCTAAGAAGAACCAGATAGCATGGTTTGAAATAAGCTGAAAGGCTTTGGGAAAAAAAAATAGAAGTAAAATCTTTATTTTTTTCTTCAATTGACACTTTCAACAACATCTTTTCCCTTTTATTAAAAAGTGATTATGGTAATATGAGTAAAAAGCTAAATAAATGGATCTAAATGCATGTTATTTACTACCACTTCCCTACCTGCCTACCCCAATAGCAGTTACCTAAAGGCAGCCACCTTTACTTTATTTCTGTTTCTGGTATTTACAAACAGCCTAATATATAAAAAGCAAGGGGCTGTCATGACTGAAATAACCAGATGGATGACAGAACAGCAGGCTGCATGGGGTGACAAGGCCAGCAGGGGGGGCAGTAAGGGGCAACCAGGCTAGTGGAGGGAGCAGTTGTGGGTGACCAGGCCAGTGGGTGGGGGGGCATTGGTGGCAACCAGGCTAGCAGGGGGGGAACTCAGAGGAGGTAGTTAGGGGCAATTACGCCAGCAGGCAGAGGTGGTTAGGGGTGATCAGGCTGGCAGTGGGGGCAGTTAGGGGTGATCAGGCAGGCAGGCAGGTGAGCAGTTAAGAGCCAGCAGTCCTGGATTATGAGAGGGATGTCCATTAGATGGTTTAGGTCCAATTCCAGTGATTGGGCCTAAACCAGCAGTCAGACATCCCCCGAGGGGTCCCGGACTGGAGAGGGAGCAGGTTGGACTGAGGGGATCTCCCTCATTCCATTCATCCCCCCATTCATTCATGCATGAATTTTGTGCACCAGGCCTCTAGTATTTCCTAATAATAAAGGTATAATGCAATTTTCTTATTTAGCAAGTCAGAGATGTATCCAGTATAGACTTTTGGATATGCTATAAAAATGATTACTTGTTAGGCTCTCTTTACTGGAATTTCAAAGAGAAGAAAGACAAATGTACCCATGAAGTAGATGTGTTACACCATACAATTTCAGTGGCAGATGGGATTTTACATTTTACCGAGTTTAGCACTGTATAATGCCTGACTTTTTTCTGACCACTTCCCAGAGGACATCAGCTTCTGCATAAATTTTCCCAGTTTCTGTGAAATTATGCCTCTCAAGCTTGTCCATTTCATAATTCCACAGGTCAGAATTCCCCCCAGCCCTCTGTCTCAAATTAAAATCAATTCTCCTGAGACTTCCTCCTCTTGATCTAGAATTTCCATTGGAATTATTGCTATTTTACTTGACAGGTCTATAAAATGTTTTAAGACAATACTCATTTTATTCTTCAGTTGCTTCTCTTCAAAGTTAAATACTATAAATTCCTTAGTATATAATTTCTAAATAAGTGATATACGAGAAGTCTTCACCTTTTTTCATTACAGAATTTTAGGAAAGCCACCTGGCAATATTCACTCCTATTGAGCTTATATATAACCAAAATACTATGTAAAGTGCTTTTTGCTGAATCTGGATTCCTTTATGCTGAACTCTTGAACTTGAAGTTTTGGACCAAAGAACAATGCCAAGTATTTTATCCCTGTTATGTTTTCTTTCTAGTGCGATCTGACATGTTGTTAAGTCTGTGAATCTTTTGAATACTGATTCTATCACCTGTGATATTTATCAATACTTCTATATTTCTGTCAACTGCAAACATCCCAAGCCTGCCATTTCCATCTTTACCTGAGCCATTAATAAAGACATTTAACCAGAAAGGGTCAAGGATAGACCCTCTGTGCATCTCTGGGCTAGGTTGACATTGATCCTTTGATAAATATTTCTGATACTTGTAATGTCTAACCAGTTACAGTAAGTTTAATAGTTTGTAGAAAGAGATTAATGCCCTAACCAGTTTGGCTCAGTGGATAGAGCATCGGCCTGCGGACTCAAGGGTCCCAGGTTCGTTTCCAGTCAAGGGCATGTACCGTGGTTGCGAGCACATTCCCAGTGGGGAGTGTGCAGGAGGTAGATGATCAATGTTTCTCTCTCATCGATGTTTCTGGTTCTCTATCCCTTTCCCTTCTTCTCTATAAAAAAATCAATAAAAATATATATTTAAAAAAAAGAAAGAGATTAAGAAATCTGAAGAAGAAGGAGAAGGAGAAGAAAAAGAAGAGGAAGAAGAAGGAGGAGAAGAAAGAACACTAATGACTTTTTAGTATGTTGGGATAGAAAAGAATTGTTAGCTCATTTTCTAAACAATGTATTAAAGAGAGTTGTGATTTTATTACAGGACTAGCAATAGTCTATACGGTTTGGGCAAAGTCAATTAAAGCAGAACACATATTTACATTTATTTGGATATTTCAACTTAGGTGTAAACCATTGGAGGATGACAATCTTGCCTTGCTGATACTGTTAGTGTGTGTGTGCATGATAGGAACTTCTGCATAGAAAGCTAAAAGACACCAAAAGTGTTTTTATTTTCAACCAGAGTTATAGATGCATGATTAATAAACAACCAGAAAATGATTGCATTTTGAAGTATGTGAGCAGATGCTCTGGTGTTGGGAATTATTGTTGAATGAGTATAAAATATGACCTTCAGAAAACTTGTCATCTAGCTGATACTTGATTTTATTGGCAAACAGACTCTCTGTCCCTGTGAAATCATTACTGCATTTTTACAGGTTCAGTGTTTCAATAAATGCATTAAAACGTTTATTTTTTTAAATATTTTAGGTACTATTTCCATCTCTTCTTGGCCAGACCATCTGGAATTAGAAATAGAGAGCAAAAATTCCCTTTAAGCTGGGACAGTACAGGTAATGCCTTTCTCTCTCTCTCTCTCTCTCTCTCTCTCTCTCTCTCTCTCTCTCTCTCTCTCGATATTCCTCTGGTGACTGGTTTATTCCTAAACACATCCTATGAAGCTTGAGCTTTCATTTTCTGAGTAAACAAAGACGAAAGATTGAATTTAGAATAGATTTGTGCTTACTTGTTTATTACAAAATGAGTAGCTTTCATATATTATCCCTTAGTAATTAGTTAATTTTGTTCTTTAGTTCTTTAAAAAGTTACCTAACAAGTAAATGCTTATGAATAGTAAAAATGTAAACTACCATTTCTTTTAATATTTCTCTTTAATCAACAATCAGAAATAAAAAATATGAGCTATTTTATTTAAATTTTGGGACACATGATCATATCAGCACCGCTCTGGTACATGCGCACATCTCACAGTCTCTAAAAGTCTGATTTCTTAAAGAGAGCTCCGAAGCAAAAATGACATTTTGAATTTGGCGTATGGTTACTCAGAAAGAAACTTCTCTTAGGCATCTTAATATAGACCTGAGAGTGAGCAGGATATTTTATTGACAAAGTAAAGGGAAAGAGAATTTCAGATATCAAAGAAATGCATTAATAAATCCATAGAAAAATATAAGGAGCGCATATTACTTAATAGAGGCCATATTGAGGAGGCAAGCAAGAAACAAAACCAGTTAGAGAAGGAGTCATAGGAACATTTCAAAGACACTAAGTGTACAACACTAATAAGAAAATAAAAAAGGTTTAATAAAAATCAGGCAGAACACAACAGCAAGACAGTATTATTATGATAGTATATTCCCCAAAGTGCAGAACCAATAACGAATATTATTAATATGCCTGACTTCAAAGAAATATGAATTGTTTTGTAAAATATAGACCTTGGCAACATCACATTGCAGGTTGAGAGGAAATATTCTTATTCCCAATAAGGTGACAATCTCAAAATAAGACACGGTGTCCATAATACTTTAGAACTGATGGATACCTCCTGTGCTATCAGTAAATTTACTTCCGGTTTGCCTGCCTCCCCAACTCTCACCTAAAGATGTTAGGAATCAGTCTTGGAAGCTCCCTTCATTTGAAGTGACCACTGGATGGAAGGTCTCTTATTGATGCCCAGACTTTCACAGAGGCAGTTTACTCAAAGCCTTGTTCGCTTTGTGCCTGCAGGATTGACTTTGCCTATGGAGAAAATGCTTCTTCAGGCTTAATGAAACTAAGTGGAAATGACAGCCAAACTCCATAATTCCTATAGCACCCATACTAGGTAGAATATAGATCTATTGGGAAAAACAGAAACAACAGTAGATCACGCTAGAACATTAATATTTGTGAGCTGGAAGTGTTGATTTTGAACAACTGAATTCTATCTTGAATATAACTGGTAGACGGGGTTTATAACATATATATGTATATTTTGATAATGATTAATTATTTTATAATGACCACACATTGGATATGCATTCCAATATAAACATGGTTTTCCCCTGCTACTTGAAGCCTATGGTACTATATTTACTATGTTTTTATATCCCTCAGAAACCCTTCTGTAAACACTAATTACTATAAGTCAACTGTTTAATTTCTAATATTATTGGAAACCTTAAGTAGGCTTAAAATCAAGTATTTGTGGTTATGGTACAATCCATGCTTTTTTCTTTATACTGTATAAAATGTAGAAAAGCTTTTAATTATGTTTTTTTCTGTACATAAAGAATTCTATTATCATAAAAGAAACTACTTAACTTTATCACCTCTGAAGAAAATTTATAGACTTTGCATACTTTCCAGCTTATTTTTTAAGAAAACAAAAACAACAAGTTATTTTACGAAATGAAATGTAATATTCTTTAAAACCCTGGAGTTCTGACAATAGGTTACTCATTTGAGAATATGACTAAATTTCCTGGCAGCACAGCTTCAAGCACTGGGAAGAAGTTAAGCCAATCCAGTGACCAGATAAATATTTTGGAGGGGGCTGAAACCACTAAATTTGGGAGTTGCCATTGTTTAGCGCCCCCTTGCAATCAAGCTAACATCAAAAGTGGGGTTTTCACCAACTAATAATTATACATGGTGGGCGAATACTTTTTTCTTTCTTTCTTTCTTTCTTTCTTTCTTTCTTTCTTTCTTTCTTTCTTTCTTTCTTTCTTTCTTTCTTTCTTTC
>PVJC01022537.1:0-27259 GCA_004026665.1 Murina feae
TGTAACTACGTTTTTTAAGGTGTGACATAATTTTCTTTCAGCCATGAAGACTTTGAGTTTATTTCGGGAACACGAATGCGCAAACTTGCTCGAGATGGCCAGAAGCCTCCTGAGGGTTTCATGGCCCCCAAGGCCTGGACTGTGCTGGTGGAGTACTACCGATCCCTGGAGAAAGCCTGAGCTGCTCACAGTCCCTCCGTCTTTGACACTCCCTGAGTAACCAGAGGGGACCGCATAGCTAGGGTTGGCATTTCTTTGTGGGAGTGTCTGTCTGGACACCCTTCCTAAAAACAGACCATTGTCCTTAACTCGCATCAGTTTGGTCTGCCTTATGAGCTCTGTTTTGAACTAGTGTAATCAGTGCTGATTTTAATGTATCTTTCCACTTAGTATAGTTAATATTCCTATAATACAATTTTAAAATCTTGTCTTTTTATATTATATTTATGCTTCTGTCTCATGATTTTTTTCAAGCTGTTATACTAATTGTAACCAATAATATACACATTAAATTTCATTTTCATCCCTTGAAAAGGGGGAAAATTCACTAAACAATAAACGTGGCTAGAACTTCTTTTGGGAATTTTACAAGACATCTGTAGCAATTAGATTTTTTTCTACATTGAAAATATAAACTGCTTTCTTTATTCCTTCCTTCCAATCAGCTATTGATTTATAATCTGTTATAATCTGAAGTCCTCCTATGACATGTGTAAGACCTGAATGAACTTTCTTTATTCAATAAAATTAAACCTTTTGACTTACTTGTGTGATACTTTTCATTTTTATTTATTTCAGAGAGAAAGAGAGAGGGAGATAGAAGCATCAATGATGAGAGAGAATCATCAATTGGCTGCCTCTTGCACTCCCTCCACTAGGGATCAAGCCCACAACCTGGGCATGTGCCCACACCAAGAATCGAATTCTGTGACCTCCTGGTTCATAGGTCAGTGCTCAACCACCAAGCCACACGCGCTGTACTTGTGTGATACTTTTAGTTTTGTTTACACATACACTTTCTGTTTTGTTAAGTTTCTGATGGAAGAGAGAAGATACAGGTATCTTTTGTTACTGGAATCTAATAATTATTATTAACATTGTATTTCATAGTGAATTTGTAGGTGGGAAAATAATAATGTATTCTTAGCTTTTCCAAAAACTGAACATGTTTCCCCAGTATTCTTAAAACACCTCAGAGGGTGGTTCCAGTAATAGAGAATGATACAGGGGGTAGCGGGATGTTATTTAGTCCATTTTAGGGGGAGGGGAAGCAATACACCAAATTTGCTCTCTTTGCCTCAGTCTTTTCGCAGCAAGTGTTCAGGAAACTGGAGAAGGGCTGCACATAAGTGGATATAAATTAGACAAGAAATATAAATTTGGAAGACATTGGGGGAGCCAGAGGGAAACCAGCTCTCTAGTGGAGTGGCTCTCCGAGTGTCTGGACTCACAGCTTTTTGTTCACACCTTTTGCCCTTTAGCAAAGCAGATACGCATGTCAAAGGGAAGGTTTGGGAGACAATAAAAGGTTATCAGGTTCAGGGAATTGCCCTCAGCTGTTTGGCCATCAGCCTTCTTAGGAACTTACCCAAAGATGCTTTTTTAGGAGCTGGATATACACTTTTGGTTGAGATGCCAGCTTTTTTTATTTGCAATCATGCTTTGTATTGTGAAATAATCTTGCATGGTTTGGCCTTAAAAATTAAACATTTTAAAGAGATGGAGATTATACATGGATATAGTGTGGCAGTGTATAAAATATTACTCAGAAAAGAAATAGAGGGAAAAAAATTTTTAAAGAAGTTAAAAATGGGTGGATGATGAAACCAATTAATGAGAAAGCTGATAAATAGAAAAGAAGTAAAAATTATGAGTAGATATTTTCTAGTGGATAGATATATTCACTGCAGATATTGAAGAATTAGTGGGTGATTAGAGGATATTTGGATGGATATGTTGATTGGAAAAATTAGACATGATGGTTTATTACTTTCTTGGCACCACACTATCTAGATGTGTTTATGTTATAGTTATGATTGTATTAGCATGTAGTGACCCCCACATTTCAATATTAAGTTGTAACCCTATGTGAGACCCACAAAACCGGAATGTACTTTCCCATATGAGTGAACGCCCAGAACTTGTACCCTAGACCTGTATTGCACTAGTACAGCACACCACAGCCAGCAGCCACGGATAAGGACCCTTGTGTTTACTCGACCACATAAAAACCCTGAACTTTTGACACTCAGTGTCTCCTGCCCCGAGAGAGGAGGGCTCCACCTGGCTCTGCTAGACGACCCCGAGACGCTCCGTTGAAACCGAGCCACAGCCGCTCCCGTTTTCGTCTTCGTCCTTGTCGGTGTGCATCGCCCACTGGCCGTGCTGGTGCCAGGATCCACTGGGAACTGGTAATAAACCCCTGTGTGATGGCAGACTGATGCCTGTCTCTGTGTGTTGATGTTCATGACTTGGTTTGGTTGTCTTAGGCCTTAAAGATCCGAGGGGGACATTATCACAGACCCTTGGACACCTGCTCTTGTCCCGACCAGGCTAAGGCAGAATAAGTAATTAATAGAATTTGGGGTCAACTGAGACAGTTTATTTAGGGATAACTCCTGAATATAAGTCTACAAAGGTTGAAAGGCACCATAGACTCTCCCTTGGCAACCATAGGCAGCTAAGGTGTGACAGCACATTGACTCAGCTAATTTCAGAAACTCCCAGCTGACATGTTGAACATATAGGAAGTGATGCAGAGATGTAGAGACAGAATAAATCATGGTTTCGTGGTGGCAGTGGTAGAGTCAAGATCCTGGGGGCAGTGACTGTCCAGTGGAGGTGGCACCCATGGCAATTGGGTCTCCTATGCAGAAGTAGTAACCTATCTAGAATATTCCAGTGTCATGATCTTGGCTGATTCCTTAGCCATCAACCTTCTTTCATTCCTGAGTGTTATCTAAGCCTCATTCTATTGCATTTTCCATCAGACCTGTAAGGTACCCACTAACATTCCCATTAATTCCTTTGTAATCTAAATTATCTGGAGTTTCTATTGTTTGCTGTCAAGTACCCTGATCCTAACAGGAGGGATGTGAAAAAAATGTATTTCACAAAAATATCATGCTACTGCTAAATTTCAAGATGATTTTTTCAGTCAGCAGCATTAAAAGTTTAAAATATAGAAAATAAACATTTTTAAAAGCCTGGCACTCAGAAAATTTAGTATCCTTTCAAAACTATAAAAATTTATTCATGAAATCAAGATTAATAGCATTCGGGTGAAATGTGGTCTAAAAAGTAACTCTGTGTTCCATTGTGTAATTGTCCTTTTTGAGTCAAGTGCCCCCTGTGTCCCCTGGCCTCCAATATCCCAGAGAGAGATGTGATGGAAACATGATTTTAGGCCCCTGTGCCCTTGGGGTTGGCCACCCTCTTGTGTGTTCCAGAGAGATAGGGAAGCAAATGCAAGCACCAATGACTTCCACCAGCCCACAGGTCAGTGTGCGAGTCTTTAATCTGCAAATCTGATATGCAGAAATTGTTTTTCCTCTTCCCAGTTCATAAAAATGAGCCCAAGCTAATCTTTAAAACATTCAACCCTTACACCAACCCTGCCAAGTGGAGTTGGAAATCTCAGTGCCATTTTAATCTATCCATCAGCTGGAAAAGTAGATGGAAAATAATAATACTGTTTTTTGAAGGAAGGGAGAAAAGAAAGTGCAATCATCTTGGCAGAAATATAATGTTTTAAATCTGTCAGATCTCGATTCCACTGTGATAATCAAGACCACATATTTGCATTTCATTTGCCATCCAAGAGGGGAACAGTTGGGTCTGTGTCTTGGAAGTCAGCATTCAATTACTTTATCAGGAAAAATTCGGAAGTCATGCTTCTTACATATGGTATATTTTTATTAGCACATATGTATCCATGGGTGGGTTGGCTTACAAAGTAAACTATTTGCCCACTGGGACTCTTACGTGTGGGGTGCATTTCTTCAAGGGCCTGCAATCCTATTTGGTTATATTTCTGCTGAATTCCATTCCCTACTCCACACAGTCTTGTTCTGAATGTAATTATATCTAAGTTGTGCCAAAAACATCCTGCCCACCTAAGTCCCAGTCTTTTCTGGACCGAGATAAAAGCTGGCCTCACTTGACCATAACTGAGCAGAGGTGTGTGAAGACAGAAGTCTCCTTTTCCTGACGTCCTGCTTCCCCAGATTCCCAAGGTAAATAGCACCAGAATTTAGGGCCTTGTTTTGAGGAACTGAAATAGGAAACATGGACAGTTTTGTCATGGATCTCTGGACCTGTGCCAGCACTGAGCATCCCTAATGATCTGCCTTTGTTAAGAAAATGAAAACACCTCCACTAAAGTGAACTAGAAGCTGACTTCTCTCTGTTGTCACCCAATAGCCCTGGCTTAACCTCCCTGAGAAGTGTTTGTACTCTCCTCAGTTTGATTACTCCTATTTCCCAAGAACACTTAGGCATCTGTTAAAAGCAAACATACAGAGACGTGGAAGCATGGAACCAACTGGAGGTGGGTGGGTATGTGGGGAGAGATTAATGGGGGAATTTATATGGACATATGCACAGCCCATGGACGCAGACAATAGTGTGGTGAAGGCCTGAAGGGGCAGGTGCATTGTATTAACCATTTTTCTTTGCATTTACTTTAAAGAATAAGAACAAAAGGAAAATTTTAATCCCCCAATCTCAGAGCAATCACCATATACCACATAATAAGTACCTTGGGGGCCTTAAGTTTTGTTTTTTTTGGGGGGGAGGTAGGGGGCTTAAGTTTTTTATGATTTTTAATCTTTGGAATAATAGGGAAGAGGTTTGATTTCTTTTATTCATATCTCTAATGGATTAAAAGTATTATGTCCCAAGTTTCCATAAAAATTTTTTTCTTACTGCCAGAAATAAATAAAAGAAACAAAGAACCTCAATAAAGAAAATAAAATATAGTATAGCTAAGAGACAAACTAGAAAACTCAGTTTTGAGTGATTAAAATTACATTGAATGGAAACTTTAAAAGACAATCTTTTTATTTATTTATTTATTATTATTATTTTTTAACATTTTATTTTATTTTTATTTTTATTTTTTATTATTATATAAAGTTTTACAAAGGATCTGGAGTGATGACTTCTACCGCAATAATTCTGAAAAAGGTCATAGGTAATGTGGTAAAAGCAAAGAGCTCTATTTACTTGGGAGTTGAAGGTATTATGTTAAGGGGGAATTTTAAAAAATGTGAAAGTATTTGTTCCAGAACTTTCCATATAGTAGATATTCAGCATATGTTTGCTTCCTTCCCTTTCAAAGTAGCACTGTGTGTTGTCTAGTCTCCATTCCACCTTCATGGACAGGATCCTAACTTCATTGAGGTTGTCAATGTGCCAGCCTTTAGGGTTTGAGTCATGAAACTCTTAGACTGATCATGATAGTCTGTTCCCAGCTTTTCCAGCCTCCCTTGTAGCGATCACTGGCTATTGGACCAATGGGGCGAAGAGGGAGGTTTTGCTTTCTTCCTAATAGAGAAGCTAGCCACATGACATTTCCTTTTGGTTTTTGTCTGGTAGGCAAAAGAATGCTTCCTTGATAAGCTCTATAACAAGATATAATGAATGGTATTTAGAAATCTTTTTTGTTTGTTTTTTAAAAAGTCTAAATAAATGTTTTTTAAATTATGGTCTTGACCCCGTCTGTATTAAAAACACCTGGTTGCTATCTCTGGGTTGAAGCCAGGAATATACATTTTAAATACGTGCTTCATGCCACTCTTATACACCCTAAAGTTTGATATCTGGTGGCAAAAAAAAAAAAAAAAAAAAAAAAAGCTGAGATGGAGTTCTTTTGAATAGGTTCGTTTAAAAAGTTATAATATGTTTTGATTTGGCTATGCATTCCAATTAAAAACTTTAATACACTGACTATCTGCTCCTTTGGACATTTTGAGACATATTTTAGTTGAAAGCAACTGCATATTTTCAACTAAATCCAGAGAAGAAATACAGATGGTCCTCTCCTAAACTGGCTTTTATAAGTCTTTGCTCCGTTGCTAAAATGTTAAAACATATTTTCTTTCCCATAAATAATTCTCAGAGATTCCTGAAATACTGAGGGCCTGTATAATCTTTTTAAGGAACAAAACAAGACCACCAATATCAGTAATAGAATATTTATTTATTTATTTATTTATTTATTTATTTACTAGAGGCCCAGTGCACAAATTTGTGCACAGATGGGGTCCCTTGTCCTGGCCAGCAATTGGGCTGATTGGGGGTGCCAGCTGGCCCGGAGGGAGGGGCCATGGGAGGTTGGCTGGCCAGTCCACCATCCCCCCCCAATCAGGGCTGATGGGGGCATGGCCAGCTGGGGTGGGAAGGACTGTGGGATGTTGGCTGGCCATGGGAGGTTGGCTGTGGGAGTGCACTGACCGCCAGGGGGCAGTTCCTCCATTGACCGTCTGCTCCCTGGGGGTCAGTGCACATCATAGTGAGCGGTTATATTATGCTTTGATTGATTGAATGGACGACTGGATGACCAGACACTTAACATTATTAGGCTTTTATTACATAGGAATTTATTACTAGCTGTACCCGGGCACTTGTTGCTGTGGCTCAGTCTGGTTAAATGGAAAAGAAAGAAAAGAGAAAGCATATGTTTCTAATATGTTTAATTGCACAATGCTTGTGGGTATACAATGTGACCCCGTGGGCAGCTGCCCCTGGCACACCGCAGCCTCTTGCCCTGCCCGGCTGGTCTGGCCTCGCACATGTGCACCTCTGCAGCCCGGGCCCCCAGCACTGGCCTGAACCCCCACTCCCCACCGGGGGTCGGCACCCCACACCTCACACCCCACGCCCGAGCAGCCCGGCTGCTCCCGACTCCCGCCAGCAGGGGCCCTCGCCTAGCCGCTCAAAAGCCAGAGGTAAAAGGAGCTCAGGAAGCTCCCCGCCCTCGCCTGCCACTCTCCAGCCACCGGCATGAGGGGGACTACAGCAGCTGCCTGCACCCCAAGCCCCAGCCCAGCCCCGGCCCGAAGCCCAGCCCTGTGCTGGTTGATATTTTGCAACATAATAATTGGCACGCTGATTGAATTCCATCCCTGGCAGATCGAGCGAATTCTAAAATTCTGTTAAATAATTAACCACTTCATCTGCTTCCACAACAGTGTTGATGGACTTGTATGTGACTGCCTGGCTTTGAATGTTAGACTGAATAATATTGTTAAGTTCATAGCATGTGTTGCTTTTATGTCCAACAGATGGCGCTGTTTTTCAAAAAAAGCATGTTTTACCTGTCACAGGTGTGATATCTATATAATCTAACTAATAAAAGCATAATATTGAAATTAACCATCCTTTCGGGACACCTAAGCCACACCCACCAGCCAATCAGAGTGACTGTATGCAAATTAACCCAGCCAACATGGAGGCCACCACTCACGGACCTGAGTAAACGACAGCTTCCATTGCAGCAGGAGTGAAACTGAAACTGTTTGCAGACCACCTGGCTCCAGGCAAAACATATTTGCAACAAAGTCTCAATCATAAACAGCAGGCCTGGCCTGACTACTAAATGTAACATTGTCTCATTATAGAAGCCAGGAGGTGAAGCAGAGAGGAGGTTTCGTTACTAGGCCTTAGCTTAAAGGAACAGTGCATCAATTATAGAAGATAAACCCCAGAACCTGCTTCCAGCCAGCCTTGCTGGGACATTGGGTCAATGGGAGCTGTGGGCAGCCTGAAAGTCTGAAAGCACCCCTCAGCCCATCACCCATGCTGGCCACAACCCAATGGAAATGAGGGACACTACGGGGGGGCTTGGCCAGCCTGCAGACAGCCATCAGCCCCTCACCCAGGCTGACCAGGTACCCCAGTAGGGACCCAAAACCTGAAGGGACTGTAGGCAGCCTGAAAGCCTGAAAGCGCCCTTCAGCCCATCACCCACGCTGGCCACAACCTAATGGGGTGAGGGACATTACTGGGGGGCTTGGCCAGCCTGCAAACAGCCATCAGCCCCTCACCCAGGCTGGCCAGGTACCCCAGTAGGAACCCAAAACCTGAAGGGACTGTGGGCAGCCTGAAAACGCCCCTCAGCTCCTCATCCAGGCTGGCCAGGTACCCCAGTAGGGACCCAAAACCTGAAGGGACTGTGGGCAGCCTGAAAACGCCCCTCAGCTCCTCACCCAGGCTGGCCACACCCCAATGGGGTGAGGGACCCCACTGGGAGGCTTGGCCAGTCTGCAAACAGCCCTCTGCCTCTCACGTAGGCTGGCCACACCCCCATGGGGTCAGGGTCTCCACTGGGGGGCTTGGCCAGCCTGCAAACAGCCATCAGCCCCTCACCCAGGCTGGTCAGGCATGCCAGCAGGTGGACATCCCAAGAGGAGTCCCAGACTGTGAGAGGGCACAGGCCGGGCTGAGGGACCTACAGAGTGCACAAATTTTTGTGCACTGGGCCCCTAGTGTAGTATATAAAAACGCATGTATTCGAATGCAATGTTGTGTCAAAATTTCAAAGCAATCGGTGAAGAAGTTTCAGAGATTTGAGATTTTGAACAAATGAATGTTTACATTTTTATTTATATAGATTATTTTTTTAATGCTAGGTTATAGCTTTTCAAGTGTTTTCAGTTCATCTCCAGGAATTGACAAATGCTCTTTACATAGCCCAAGCCCCAGGCTTCTTCACCGAAGGACTTAGTCAATTAAATGAGATTTAACTTCAAAAAGGAAAAGTTAACAGGCATTATGGGGTGTCTATAGACATCTCCAGATTGTGAATCCTGCCTTAGAAGTCCTCCAGCACCAGGGAGATAAGGTGATGCAGTCCCACATGGTGCAGTGCTTCCTGCTGTTCTCATTTAAGGTGTTGGGGACACAGCACAGGCAGTTTCTTTTCAGGGCCAAGCCTATCTCCTGTCCCCTCAGTATTTCCATCTCTCTCCATGGCAACCCTACCATCATGGAAAGATTATAAAATATGAGAAGGAACACTTCAGTCTCAGAAAACTGCTCACTACCAGAAGCTCTAGGCAAGTTTCTCAATGTTTACATTGTTTTGTTTTAGTTTTTCTTCAGTTTTCTTCATGCTCAGAGTAATGCAAGTCTGTCACATTTTATGGAGCTGTCACCACTAGAGACAGCTCATTGCCTCTTTGGCTGCCAAGAATCACTTGTGGAGATCCCACCCTCCAATCCTAAAATAAGCCACAGGACATGATTATGGAGCTCAGAATTCAGAAACTATCCAAGCAAGTGACTATCCTATATAATAAAAGCCTAATATGCAAATTATCCCCTGGGGTGGTCATTCGACTGAGAGTTTGCTCACTATGATGTGTGCTGACCACCATGGGGTGGCACAGAACCTGGCAGGCATCAGTGATGTAGCGCTGGCAGTGGCAGCAGTGGAGACATTGCAGCCCCCATTGGGCCCTGGTGAGAGTAGGACCATGGTGGGATGCTGGAGCAGGTGAGCAGGTGGCACTAGGTCAAGGCGGGTGTGAGTGGGGGTCCAATCGCTCCACAGACAGCGACCAGGCACTGAGGGAGCTGGGCAGGAGGCCCGGCCCCAATGGGCCTCAATCTATTGCCCTGCAGGCAGGATGGTGGAGCAGATGAGGTGGTGGTGCCAGGCCCAAGTGGGGTGCCAGGTGGGGCTGCAGATTTGTGTGGCTGTTGGCATGAGCTGGGGGCGTGAGCTGACGCCTGATCTCAGCAGGCCACCCCACGAGGGACCCCACCAATGCACAAATTTGTGCACAGGGCCTCTAGTTTATGATAACCAGAGATTCTGGTTCTAGGAGCTGGCTTAAAAATAAAAGATTTCAAAGTATTAGGGGAAACCTTGTCACAAAAAATAAGAATAAGATATAACCAGTGAAAATAGCAAAAATTGGAAAATGTCCAGCTCTGCCAATTTATTATTATTACAAATTAAACAAAGTGAAGGGTCTTGTTTTATTTTGGCTAGAATGCAGTGAAATTAGACATAAGGCATGATGGTGTGGGCAAATTTTGGTGATTCCAAGCTGTCTAACTTGGACTACCAGAATGTTTAGGAGAACATCACCCTGTATGGTGGCTGGGGGATTATTCACATTCTTAATGAGAGGAAGTTCATGTGTATGAAGAGGTGAAACCTACTGTGTGCAGTAAGAATGAATCATTTACATTCAATTCAACAGGAGCAGCCACTGGAGGTTTTATCCAGGACTGAGGCAAGCAGGATTTTAGGTAAGTAACTTTGGCTACGGTGTGCTCAGTGGAGAGAGAAACTGAAGAGAGATTCTCAGAGGGACCAGTTAAAAGGGCTACTCTTTTCCAGGCAGGGGGCTAGGAAGGCCTGACTTAGGCACTGAAAGAGGTAGTGGAGAAGGGAGATTGCCTCTACCATCTTCCCAAATGAACATCCTGGACTTTGTCCCCCTGACCTGTTTTTTGGTGGCAAGGTAAGCTTTAGCTTCATTGTTTACTCCCAGGTGAGTTTTTGACTGTGTAAGTCCAGCAAAACCAAATTTGTTCCTTTCCTGTATGCTTATACCTGTTTCATAGATGCAAAAACTGAGATAAACTCTCAAAGTCACATGCTAGTAAGTGATAAACTAGATCCCAAGGTGTGACTGATTCCAGAGCCTGGCTAAGTGTAAGAGTTTCCATTAAGGAACTTAGTCGTGTTCAGAAATGTAAATTATTAAATGGTTATATTTAAGTACATTTGAGAAGTATCGAATATAATAAAAGGGTAATATGCAAATTGACCATTACCTGAGACACCTAAGCCACGCCCACCAGCCAAGCCACGCCTCCCAGCCAAACCAGAGCAGCTGTATGCAAATTAGCCCAGCCAAGATGGAGGCCGGCAGCCATGGAGCTAGAGCAAACCAGAGGCTTCTGTTGCAACTGCCTGCCTAGGCTGGCTGAGCCTCTGCTCACGGCCACGCCCACCAGCCAATCAGAGCGGCTCTATGCAAATTAACCCAGCCAAAATGGAGGCTGGCAGGGCGGCTTTCCACTGGGAGCCTCTGTGGCCAGCATAGCTGTGCCAGGTGTGTCAGCTCAGTGGGGGGGGTCCGGCCTAGGGCCTCCTCAGGGCATCCAGGAGTGCCCGTCCCTGGTCCACTGCCTGGCTCCGCCCCCTGGGGGCCTCCGCGAGGCATGCGGGAGCGCAGGGGGCCTCTGCGGGGCTTGCAGGAGCAGCCATCCTGGGTCTGCTGCCTGGCTCTGCCCCGGGGGCCTCCTCAGGGGCGTGCGGGAACATCTGCTGCACATTTTGGAGAATCCGAAGCCAGTCCGCTGCCTGGCTGCACCCTGGGTGTGTTTGCTCAGCAGCAGGGGCCCACCAGGCGTGTGTGATCTTGGGCCCTCCGGTGGGAAACGTCCAGGCCTGCACTCACCAGCCCTCCCACCCCCCAGTGCATGAACCCTGAAGGGGCTGTGGGCAGCCTGAAAATGGCTCTCAGCCCCTCACCCAGGCTGACCAGGCATGCCAGCAGGTGGACATCTCCCCCGAGGTGTCTCAGACTGCAAGAGGGCACAGGCCGGGCTGAGGGACCCCCACTCCCCGAGTGCACAAATTTTTGTGCACCAGGCCCCTAGTAATCATATAATAATAAGAGAAGTATAATAAATAGTTGAAGATCTACTGTGTACCAGGTTCTGTTAAGTGCTTTTTACAACTTACCTCATTTCATTCTTGCCATAGACTAAGAGATGGGTAAAATTCCCTTATAATAAATAGGAAAACTGGAGCTCAGAGCGGTTAGGGGAATTATCCAAGATCACCAAGCTAGGAAAATGCAAAGTCAGGGCTAGATTCAAACTCAGGAATTTGGTAAAGGTAGCCCATATTTTAGGCTACGAGTGAACACTAGTTCATATACGTTTTGTGATTCTTATAATAGGCTTGGAGTTGAGGCTGCTCCATAATCTAGACTCATGGGGTTTTCTGAAATGTTTTCTGTGATGTCCTGAATCAGAATTGCTTCTGATTCTGGAAAAAGTGTAGATCCCTGGACCCAGTGAATCAGAATCTCTGGGAGGAGAAGCCCAGGCCTCTGTATGTCTAAGAAGCCCCTGCTCCATCACCCAGTGGCTGAGTTCCAAGAGCAAGAGCAGATGCAAGCAGTGTCTAGAGGCCCAGACTTGGAACTCGAACTATGATGATTCTGCCACACTCCATTGGCCAAAAGAAGTCACAGGGTGGCCCAAATTCAGGAGCAGAGGGCATATTTTCTGTCTCTTGATGGAAGGAGCTGTGAAGTCACATTGCAAAAAGGAGAAGGAGGGAGATACCTTGTGGTTATTTTTGTACTTTATTATAGGTGATGGGCGTGATGCTTCCTCCTCACTCATTTACTATAATCCTATCCTGAAGTATTGCCTTTTCCATGACACAGAGCTCTAAAAAAAAAGCCAAATATATGGAACCAGAAATGAGTAACAGAGGATCATATTAGGGCTTCTGCCAGAAATGGAAACATGCCTGGGGCTTAATGATCTGTAAGTTTGTGTAAGTCTTTACTAGAGTTTCAGACATTATTTTTTCCCACCTCTTATTAGCCAGGCTCGAAGAGTAGAAAATAATATCAATTTTCTTACCACATAATGAGGACCAGCAATGCTAACTGCTATAATAATAACCTCAAACTCTTAATATAATACAAACATAATTTATTTCATTTATCAGTCTGCAGGTAGCTGTAGATGATATTCCATTTTTTGACACAGCTGCTTTCAATCTGTGGCATCCTCAACCACTTTGGAAGAGGGAGCAGGGCTGATCATGCAAAGGTGCCTGAAAGTGGCCTTTAATGATTCCTAGCAACATGCCATCGACCAGGATGGTCACATGACTCCAAACTAATTGCAAGGAAGTCTGGGAAACATAATTTCCCTGGTTTCTTAGGACATGTTAAAGATGATTGATGAGCATTTAACTAGTGTTTAAAAAAATTCTTGATTATTTTTCCAAAAATATTTAGATGTATTATGAGAATTCATATGAGAAAACATAAAATAATAACTGAATAAGAAAATTAGGAAAATGAGAGTCAGAGATACCTTGTATTAAGCATTTATGTTTTATAAATCTGAAATCCTTTTCTTATTGATTATAGAAGCAAATTCCCTATTCATTCACTCATTGTGCCAGCTCAGAATTCACAATCTAAATCAATTTCCATGTGCCTGGGCCAAACAAGGCATTGAAATGGAATTTCTTTTTAATTAGTCTCACCCAGATAATTTATGTTAGCTCTTGATATAAGCCTAGGAAATAAGAAAGTCTGATATTATCTTTCCCATTTTCTATAAAACAGACGCATAGAGACCTTAGATAAAACTGTCATGCAATCAATTGTCCTGTTGCTTAAGTTCCTAAGACAGATGGAAGGTGAGTCTGAGTCTGAGAGGGCCCCATTAGCAAAATATTGTTGAGTATTACCTTGATTTTTTCAAAGTATGATCTTGATTTTTAAGTTCAGAAACTGACAGTGTCCTTCTTTGCATGCCATGGCTGCTTATGCTTAGCTTATTTCAGTAAGATTGAGTCAAGAGCCAAGGCCAGTGTTTCCTTACGAAAGTCACTACACTTCTCTGAGCTTCCGTTTTGCCACCTATAAAATGAGGACCTCACAGGATCTGGGGTTTGGTGGGATATCTGAAAGCGTTTGGTACATAGTAAGGGATACATAAATGATAATTCTGGATTTTATCATGATCCTCCTGTATAGTCTCATCAGACTTCCATCCTCTCTGATATAGCCCTGGAGTGGGCAATGGGGTACAGATCATGACCACTGAGGGAGAAAGGCCAGTTACAGCACTACAACCTGGTCTCCAACTCCGTGGTACAGCACATGGTAGTCAGCTCATTCTGTGATGTGGAATTCCAGATATTTATATTTACAACCTTAAATATCGCCAAGTTTTAGGTGAGCTTTTCTGTCTTAGGGGAGTGGGGTGGTGGGGAGGGATAATATAAATAGACTTGGAGTCATAATCTAATGAGTATGTTTTGGAATAAGGACCTAGGATGAGAGAATATGGCCCAACATGTATGAATGCTCATCTGGCCCTGTGTAGTGGGCTGCGAGCTTCCTGGCAAGTGTGGTGTGGAGCATGTCAGGGCTCTGAGGGTATCCTTTGTTCTCTCCTTCAAGTATCTCAGATCCACTTGCCAGGGAAGATCTGAGCGAGAGAGGTTGGTCTCATGCCTGGAGCTGTCTCATCAGCTTTGTTTTACCATATTTCTGTTTTCATCCATCTGGGTCCAGAACTATGCACAGGGAAGAAGTAATTGCTTCTCTTTCACACAATATAGAGGGATAGGAGGGAACAATTGTCAACCATTAGGACTGCTTCTACTGTCTTTGCTGTGGAATTTTATTGATGCGTGAAGAGAAAAGAAAATTTGTTCTAACCCCTTTCTACTCAATTGACTCAGATGATTCAGTCCCAGCCTATTGCTCTCAGGAAGTCATGCTCATGTAGGCAGGCTTTGAAACCCGGGGTGTGCAGATAGGTGTCATAGATTTCCTGAATGCCTTGAAATTATATGGAAAAAAATTGCACATGGGTGCATGCATGTGTGCCTTTTCCTGGTTTTTGGAAGATTATTATAGGAATCTGTATCCTCCCCATAAACTGTTGAGAATCACTGGTTACCATGATACTCAGTAAGTCTGAATCTCACTATGATACATTGCTGCTAAATATTTTAGAGCAGCAGTTCTCAACCTGTGGGTCGCGATCCCTTTGGGGGTTTGAACGACCCTTTCACTGGGGTCGCCTAAATACATCCTGCATATCAGATATTTACATCATGATTCATAACAGTAGCAAAATTATAGTTATGAAGTAGCAACAAAAATAATTGTATGGTTGGGGGTCACCACAACATGAGGAATTGTATTAAAGGGTCGCAGCATTAGGAAGGTTGAGAACCACTTTTTAGAGGGATTTCATTACTGTTATTCTTATTTATAGCTAATCATATTTGTGTAACCCTACATAGAAATATGGTATAATTTAATGGATTACAGAATTTTGAATTAAGAAAAATAGGATCAAATCCCAGCTCCCCTACTTCCTGATTGTGTGCCATAGGCCAAGTTTCTTAAGTTCCATGTGGCTCCATTATTTCAGTGGACCAAGGAATGATAACTCTTCTTTATAAGGTTCAGAGGAGCCTTTGAAGAAGTAAGGCTTTTGAAATTACAACATATGTACAGGCCAATATAAATGTCTTAAGTCACCATTATATTAAAGGCCTTCCCAAACTGGACAGTAGTCTATTTAAAAAAATTAAATTAATATGTGTTAATTAGAGAAAAAAAGAAAATCAGGTAAAATATGAAGAAGAAATTATGCTAAGTGAAATAAGTCAGTCAGAGAAAGGTAAATATCACATGCTCTCGCTCATCTGTGTATTATAATGAACAACAAAAACCGATGAACAAAAACTGATGTAGAGACAGAGAAGCATCAATCAGATGCTCAAAACTCAGAGGGAATGAAGGGGAGAGTGGGGGTGAGGGGGAGAGATCAACCAAAGGACTTGTATGCAAGCATATAAGCATAAGTGATGGATGTGGACAACAGGGGGTGAAGGTGAGGGCAGGAGTGAGGGGATGAGTGGACATTGGGGGGATAAAGTCACATTTGTAATATCTTAATCAACAAAGTGGGAAAAATAAAAATAAAATAAATCAACTCTAACCATACTCCCCAAAGTCACTTTTAACATTTTATTATGTGTCTTTCAAGTCTTGTTTGTATGGATTGAACTAAAAAACATAGCTGTAAGTATGCTATTTTTGTAACTAGAAAACACAACTTCTTTCAGCCATTTCCCTTATTGTTGGATTTTAGCTCATATTAATTTCCAAAGTATTAATAAATTTATAGTGAATGTCATCAGGATTAAGAGAATTTAAAGCGATTATGGCTATAACGTAGACTTCCAAAGGTGGAATTTGAGTGCCAAAGATTATCAGGGTTTTTCCCCCAATGCTCTTGATATGTAATCGGATCCACAAATCATTTTTCCAACTTGTCATTGTGCAAGTGCATACACCCATAAGCACAGTTCATTTCTCATCTCTTTATTATAAAGCAAACACCAGTTTACTTCCATTGCTAATGTTATAGAAATGCCCTCCATGTCCCTTTTAGTCATTTACCCCTTTTTCCACAAAGGAAACCACAATCTTTTGGGGGGGGAAGTCACTTCCTTGCTTTTATTTATAGTTTTATCACTGAAGCAAATGTTCCTAAGTCCCAGAGTTTGGTTTTGCCTGTTTTTCAAACTTCATATATTCTCTGTCACGCAGTACCGGTAGTATGTAGTCTTTTGTCTGGATCCTGATGCTCAGTTTTAGGTCTGTGAGACTCATTCCTGTTGTAGCATGCCACTGGTAAGTTAATTTTCATTGCCATAAAGTCTCCCCTTGTGTACCAATTAGAGCTGTGGTCTATCATCACATTACAATACCTGCAGGGATTGTATATTTTTGTATTTCTTTATAAAGAAAGGAAGGAAACAAAACTTTGAATGTCTACTTTAGTTTAGGCACCATAAACCTGAATGTTTCAGTTTGTATATGTGGCATGTTCAATGAGGGAAATAACTAATATATAACACATGGAAGATAATCTATATTCTAAAAACTTGCACCTTAGTTTGAAAATACAGAACTATATAGGGGTGTATGTGTGTGTGTGTGTGTGTGTGTGTGTGTGTTTGCTTGCGTATCTAGGAAACATTTTAAAGTGTGATGAATGCTTCTACATTTAGATCCGTTGATGTGCTGATTGGACACGTAAAAATTCACCTTTGTTTTGTTGCAAACTGAGATCAACAGTTATAATCTTTCCTTCCCACAAACAGAGATAATGGAAGTAAGATTATTGATAAAATCCATGACATTATATGTACATTTGATTTAAAAACAGAGAATCACAAACTTTTTCATTTACACATTACAGAGATTTCGAACCAGATGTCTTCCTTATCCTCTACATGTCTTAAGCAAATCCAACTTTATGTTCTGATCCATTTAAAAATAGACTTTCCTTCAGCTCATATCTTTCCAAATAATGGATTTTAAGAAATAGCAGCTCTTCTACTGTCATTCTCTTTATCTATGAAGAATGATGTTTTTTTTAATCTTTGATGCATCAGGCCTACAATTAGAAGTGTCACCAAACAACATCCCAGCAATTCTGAGCACGTTTTTGGGCTCAAAGTTCACAAACGCGAACGTACTCATTCACAAAGCGGTGGCTATGCCTTTTGTGGTGAAACAAGGTCTTGCAGACGCTGTCAGGCGCTTCCTTCCTTCTGAAAGCTGCCCTGGGAGTTGTCCATGTTTGTGTGTCCATTTCTGATTCCAAGGGAAGAGGAATCAGGACTTTCTGTTTATTACTGGTATTTATACAATGAACACAATCTCAGTACTTCCCCGGCATGCACCAAATATTTGGAAGTTGTTCCTCCAAGCTACTGAGTTCTGGAAGCCAGCATGTGAGCAGACTTTTTGTTTTTCGTTTTTTTTTTTGTTTTTTTTTTTTACGGCATTTATGATCTCCCATAGATAGGAGTTTGGCAATATTATATAGGTCTGCTTGCCACCATGGTGGTCGCTGACACTGAAAAGAAAAATGAGCAGTCTTCTAACTGTTTATCCGTTGACGTTCATGATTCCAATGAAATCAAGTCCCTCAAATGAGGAAGCAATTAAAATGTGCTAATTTCCAGGGTGTAAGAAAGGAAATGGATATTTTGCTTGTATTCCATAAGACAGGGTGATCAGCAAATCCTCACTGCCACGTGAATTATTGAAATGAAATTGCACATAACCTTCCTAAGATCCAAAATTCATTGCTGAAGCTCAGATTTCTATGCAACACATGCCTACTTGGAGCTCATTCCCCATTACTTTAAATAATAAATATAAGTAGGATATTGTAGGGAAAGAAAACTTTTTTCTTCTCTTGTATTTTTTTTTGACTTGTCTAATGATTAAATTGACAAAATATTAACAGGAGAAAAATAAATTTAATTTTGAATGTATAGGAACTCATAAAAACATGAGACTCAAAGAAGTGACCAAAACATGCAGTTTTTACACATTTTTAAACAAAAAAACAATAAATATGTGAAGAGTTGACAAGACAAAGAGGTTTGGGCTTGGGGTATGGTAAATAATGAAGGATTAACAAAGCTTGCATATACGCCTTTCTTGGCCTTAAATTCCCTGTCTTTGGTGATAAGGATGACTTCTACCCTCCTACAGGAAGAGTTCCTTTCACATGGAATATTTATCTCTGTTTTCAGGGGGACAAAGGAGGCTCAAAGTGCCTGTGCACCAGCTATTTCTTAAGTAAATTTAGTTCAAAATAATGTTATCCGTGAGGTGTTCCCTGTGTCCTCACCTGTTGCTGGCAGAAATGGAGCTCTTGGGATGCTGCAGGATCTAGAATTTCCCGAGACCCCCTCGGGAGGATGAGGTAGCGTGAAAAGCTTTATTGATGATGTGACATTAAGGGAGTTTCAATCCAAGGTCCCGTCACCCTCCATCCCACCATGTCTTCAGCAGGGCTAAGATCAAAGCCACTACCCAGAGTCTTTGTTCCCTATTAAATCTCAGTCCAGTCCAGCATCTGGCTAGTTTAGCTTGTGTTCCCAGTTGCAGCTCATTGGATTTGGGGTCGACATGGCCCTGGGCCATGTGGCTTCTGGGGTCATGGCAGGCAGGTTTGGGTCATGGAACAAGCAAGTGCAAGGAAGCAGGAGTCAAACAAGAGGAACAAGAGAGAAAGAGGAAAAAACCTTTGTCTGGGGATATAACGAGGAGCTTAATTTATCAACCCTTCAGGAGTTCATGTGTGTGCAGTGGCTCCACTCCTCTGGCCAATTCATGGTTCCCCAGGCTGGACTGACAAATAAGTACTGTTGGGAAGCATGAGACTTGGTTGGAAAGTTTGTAAGGAGGACATTCTGAGAAAAGGGAAGTGTGTGCAAGGACACCTGCCCTGCTTATGGGAATTCCGACTTAGGGGAGTGTGGAAGGCGGCGCCCCTAAGTATTCCTTGACCTTTCCAAACAAGCCTGTGCATGTGCAGCCCCCAGGTGCTTACTGGAATCCTCATGCTTAATCCCTGGGTGCCCTTGCCTAGAGGACAATGCAAACACTTGTGTCCTCCCAAGATTACTCACCCTACTGACTGCATCTAAAGATAAAAACTGCAATAAAAGCCTAACAAGGCAGGCAATTGAGGCTGCCTGGTCACTTCGGCCAGGCTGTCCCTTAGCCTCTCTTTCACAGCAAACGTGTCAGACTAATTCATTCATCCATCACTCAGGATCTGCTGGTCAGCCCCTGCAAAGTACCTTCCCTTGATCTCTCCAACTTCCTTGTGCCTGCACCCATTTTCCCCTTTGTTTGATCCCTGTCCCCAGTGATCTTCAGGGAATGGACTGGTGGTTCCCTGGGGAGTATAAAGTTGCAGCTTTTTGTCGAAGCTGCCCAGATGACCATTCTTATAATGTCTGGCCTTTCCTTTGCTCCTTTCTTATTATTAATATTAATAACTTGCTAATTATAATGACAAAAATATGCCAAAGTGGGTATGTTCTACTCTTTCCATATATCACTCCCTCCCCACCAGTTTTCTTAAATGGAACTAAAACATTTGCATAAGTAATAGATTGTAAAATGTCTACAATACTGCTTCCTGATCACCAAACAATAAGAATAGTTGTAAATAAATAGTTGCTTTGCACACAGTAACACATTGTATTTCCCCTTTGTTAGAACACTATAGTTTTAAAAAAGTCTGTGCAGAGTCTGGCATTTTAACAATTGTATTTGGAATTGTAGAATTTCCCTATATATCATTTTCTTTAATATATTTTAATGAGTGTGATGTCAATTTTATGTGTCAATTTGACTAGGCTAAAGGATACCCAGATAGCTGGTAAAACATGATTTCTGGGTGTGTTTGTGAGTTTGTTTCTGGACTAGATTAGCATTTCAGTTGATGGACTGAGTAAAGGAGATTGGCCTCACCAATGCAAGTGAGCACCATCCAATCCCAGAGGCCTTGAATAGAACAAAAAGGCAGAGGAAAGGCGAATTTGCTCTGTTTCAGTTGAGACATTCATCTTCTCCTGCCCTAACATCTGCACTCTTATTATCTGGCCTTGAACTCTGGTCAGAGCTTATACCACTGGCTTCCCAATTCTTGAGCCTATGGACTTAGATTTCCATCATTAGCTCCCCTGGCCCTTGACCTTCAGATTCTGAATGAATACAATCAGCTTTCCTGAGTCTCCAGCAACTAGATAGCAGATCATGGGACTCTTCAGATTCCATAATCATGTGAGACAATTCCTATTCTCTTCCTCCCTCCCTCCCTCCCTCCCTCCCTCCCTCCCTCCCTTCCTCTCTCCCTCCCTCCCCCTTCTTCTTCTTCTTCTTCTTCTTCTTCTTCTTCTTCTTCTTCTTCTTCTTCTTCTTCTTCTTCTTCTTCTTTCTCTCTCTCTCTGTAAGGTCAGAGATCTGAGTATTTTAAGGGTAGGTACTTTTGATGTAGAGGAACTTAGAATTCCTTGATAGACTTTGCTGAATTCCTTGGGACCAAAGGTTGTCATATCATGCTAGTAACTTCAGAGGGCGATGACAATGCTTGGTGTATAGAATCTATCTCCTACATCTTTAAAGAGTTAATAAAAGACCTAGGAGAGTAAGGGTCACTAGGCCAATGAGTTTGATAGACCTTGAATCTCATTTTATCTAAGGTAGATGCAGCTACCTACCCAGTGAAAACTTGGCCTTCAAATCAAAATAAAAAATGTGGTCCCTAGATTCAAATGGGGCTGATTTAATAAAACTTTGCATAGTTGGGAGGAATGGAAAGGGGAACTCTGCATTGTGAAAAGCTGTTACTATAAAATGTGAACCCGAGAAAGAAAATACCTGCTAAGAAGGGCTCCTGGTTGCTAACTGGGCTCAAATTTTTAAAAACAGAACCTAGCAGCCATTTCTCCACAAGGAACCTCTCACACAAGTGGCACTTCAAGGAGAAACCTGCCCTGACCTACTCTCCTCTGCACTGGACTGTCTGCCTGCACTGTGTTTCTAACATCTGAGTCAGCACTTGTCAAGGTTTCCTGGAATCCTATTTCAACCAACAGGGCAGGCTTTCCCATCTAATCAGAGCTGCACAACTATACAACCCCTACCCCCACCAACATCTTCACTGACCAATCAGAACAACTCCTTTCTGACCATCAGTCTTTTGGACCAATCAAACCGCAAGAATTTGGAGTCCTCATTTGCATGATGATGGTCAGGTAGCAGGAGCAGGGGCTTCTGTCTGTATAAGCCAGCTCCCCTTTGGCTTGGGGAGCCCACGTTCCCTTTCCACTGAGACTGTTGTTTCCCCGGCTGAGCTGAAGGTGCGTTGCCAGAGCAGAGTGAAGCGGACCGGTGTAGGCCAGAGCTGATTGGCACAGAACGGAGCAGACCAGAGCAGAGTAGATCAGTGCAGCACAACGGAGGGCAGACCAGTGAGGATAGGAGCGGTCTCGCAGCCATGCTGTCTCACAATTGAACTGTTTTGCACTGAATAAAGTTTCTTTCTTCACTGCACTCCAAGTAGGGGGTTCCTGTTTGCATTGAATTAGCACCAACAACCCTTGGTCGACAAGAATTATCAGAGTGGGTTTTTCTTACATTCAAGAATAACATAGGTTAGGAAGCAACCCCAGCCTTTGCTCTCGTCTCATGCGGAGCTTGTCGCTCATAGGTGTTGCGAGTGGAACTCAGGAAACTTAGTCTGTGTTCTCTCTCAGCTTTGCTCCCTTCCCTGCAGCCTTCTGGTGTTAGCCCTCAAATCTTGCTATGTTTTCTTTCCTCTGGGAGACTTTTCCATTTTCACTGGCATTAGTTTCAGCTAGGTGCTCATGGATACTCTCTGGCCAAACTTGGTTGATTTTGAAAAAGAAGAGGAAGAGCCACTAAGTGTGAGCACAAGGAGACTCTGGGATAAGCCCCATGGTTTGGAAGATCCTGTTTATCACAAATTTAGACACACCAAGTAGGTATATCAGAGGGAATGGGCATCTCTGTCCCTCACATTGTGGAGCTCAGTACAATGCTTCTTCACATCTGTTGCCTTCTATCCTTGAAACAAAACATCCCTAACCACGTCTGCATGCTATGTGGCTTGTGCTGCTAACATTACTATTTCAGCCTGCGGAAAGGATTTGAATGGTAAAAATGCAAAGGGAAGATAAAAGACATTAACTCATGTTTTGTTTTTTTAAAATATATTTTATTGATTTTTTACAGAGAAGAAGGGAGAGGGACAGAGAGTTAGAAACATCGATCAGCTGCCTCTTGCACACCCCCTACTGGGGATGTGCCCAAAACCCAGGTACATGCCCTTGACCGGAATCGAACCCGGGACCTTTCAGTCCCCAGGCCGAAGCTCTATCCACTGAGCCAAACCGGTTAGGGCTAACTCATGTTTTTGAGGAGGATTCTTTTGAGAGTCCATATTCTCCTCTTCATGTTTCAATCTAGAGATATTTAGGAAATTAACAAGGCATTTCTGACAGTTTGTACATGGTTGCTTAATATTGCTTTTCAGCATTATAATTTCTATCACTTACATTTTATATACATAGATCTAAATGTAATATTGGTGTAATATACATGTAATTTTGAACATTGGCAACTAAATGGACACTGAATGATAGAATTGCAAAAAAATTAATATATATGTTTAATAAGATTAATTATATTTTATTTTATATTATAATATAAAATATTACATTTTAAAAATATTAAATTAAAATGTATCTTTATGTAATTTCTATTTGATATTTTGATATCCAGTAATGATAAATTTTATTTTGCCCCTTGATTTCTGTAGTAATTTTGAATATATTAGAAGAAAATCACATTTTTTGAAAAAAAAATACAAATAATTTGAATTAAAAACTTTTATTCCCTATTTTGAATGAAGTTATATATAATTTGTATATATTTTGAATGTCATATTTTATTTTAAATTTATTAAATTACTAGAGCCCTGGTGCACAAAATTCATACGGGGGGGGGGTTGTCCCTCATCCAGCCTGCACCCTCTCCAATCTGGGACCCCTTGGGGGATCCCTGTGGGATCGGGCCTGAACTGGCAGTCAGAAGTCCCTCTCACAATCCAGTACTGCTGGCTTCTAACTGCTCACCTGCCTGCCTGCCTGATTGTCACTAACCACTTCTGCCTGCCAGCCTGATCACCCTCTAACCGCTCCCCTGCTGGCCTGATTAACACCTAAGTGTTCTCCTACCAGCCTGATCACCCCCAACCACCCTCCCCTGCTCGCCTGGTCACCCCCAACTGCCTTCCACTGCCAGCCTGATCACATCCTAAACTGCCATCCCCTGCCAGCCTGATCTCACCCCAAACTGCCCTCCCCTGCCAGCCTGATCTTACCCCCAATTGCCCTCCCCTGCTGGCCTGATGTTGCCCCAAACTGCCCTCCCCTGCCAGTCTGGTTATCCTCAATTGCCCTCCCCTCCTGGCCTGGTCACCCTCAACTGCCCTCCCCTGCAGGCCTGGTCTTCCCTAAATACCCTTCCCTGCTGTCCTGATCTTGCCCCCAACTGCCCGCCTCTGCTGGACAATTTGGTTCTGATTGGTCAGTTTCTATGCCAGTCAGCATCTCTGGGCCTATCAACGGATCTTGATCAGAAAGGTGGGGCTGATCAGAAGCCCCTGTGGAGGCATGGAGAGAAATGGAGGCCGGCTGCTGGAGAGAAAGAGAGAGGCAAGTGCTGATCAACAGCTGCCACAGATGCTGCAGATCAGACCCTGTTTCTCTCTTCTGGCCTCTCTCTGGGCCTGATTCACAGCCCCCTCAGCAGTCAGTGCTGGGTTGCCACAGCAATCCAGTTGACTGCAGGACTGACTTCTGGTTGGTCAAGCCTCCTGTCCTGATGGACTCAGGGTTTTTATATATTAGGATTACTGTTGGTAGAACATAAATTACGTAAAAATCTTCACTTTAACCACATAATTAGCAATTTGCTAAAATGTAGGCAAGACAACTTTATGGAATAAATACGTAATAACTTATGAACCATATAGGTCTTTTATTAGTCACACAAACATCACTGTCTCATCACTAGGACACTCAGATATGCAGATTAGTGTGCAATTCAGTCTTTTAAAATATATTGCCAAATTTCATTCCTACAAAAACCATAGTTTTACACAATCTTTTCAGTTTTGTTATTATGACTGTATTTGTCTAGGTAAGAGGATGAAACATACTTCATTCAACAGTGAGGTTGATTTTTTAACTTTTAAATACTCCAGGAAATGATATACAGGCATCTTCTGTTCTGGGAAAGAGAAAAGCAGCCCAGGCATCTGAGAGCTGGCTTCCGGTGGCTAGGAGCTGACCTAGTAGTTACATGAGGCAGTGGTGTTCTCAGTGGAACATAGACAATGCCACCGAACACCACCATTGGACGAGGTCCCTCAGCGACCATGATGGAATGAGACAGAAACAGAATTGCCAAGAAGAACATTTTCTAAACTGAAAAATAACCAAACATCTCCCTCTGTTAGTTATTCTGAGAGACCGCTGCTTACTTATCGATACAACTTACTTTCCACTCTCTTCGCATTTTCTATACTACTAGCATAAGAATTATTAATAATCCTAAAGATAAGACGCCTGTTTCCTGATAGCATCCAATCCTGAGCAAAATCCCACTTTCTTTTTATTTTTTAATATTTTAATTCATTTCAGAGAGAAAGAGAGAGAGGGAGAGAGAGATAGAAACATCAATGATGAGAGAGTCATTGATTGGGTGCCTCCCATATGCCTCATACTGGTGATTGAGCTCACAACCCAGGCATGTGCCCTGACCAGGAATAGAACTGTGACCTTCTGGTTCATAGGTTGATGCTCAACCACTGAGCCGTGCCAGCCAGGCGAGTCCCACTTTCTTAAACCCTTCTCAAAATCATTTAACACAAGCTCAAGTTCTGTACGTACCATCTCATACCCTCTTAATAAGAAAGCCCATGTTCCCCCTGGTGAACATGCTCCCTTATTAAAATGAGTCAATAATGCCAACACACTACAGACACCTTGGTGCCGGCTTCTGGCCGAAGGGCGTTGCCGGCACTTTTACTCTAGGGCCAGCAAATACTAAGGGAGGTCCTTCCTGCCTGGAATGTGGAGTCTGATTCTAGCTCAGTTTCCTCTCCAGCTGGAGTTGCCGCTTCCTTACTAGTTACCAAGGACCGAAGCCATCTCTAAGGTCATGACTGACTCTCCCCAGATAGCACCAGAGGAAAGGAAATTCCTTCTGTTAAAATAACTTCAACTCTGAGGCTGGTTATGGGGAGACACGTGCCTGTGTGATCAGAAGGTTGTAAACTTCATCTTGGGTTCTCCGGTTCTGAGGTGTTCCATCTATGTGATGGTGGTTTCTGATTTGAGACAGAATGTGGTCATGGCGGGTATTTACAGAGGAAGGACATCCAGAGCCACATCTGGCTTCTCTAACCTTTGCTGTGAGACAGCCTTTGCCTTGAATGGATGTTCTTCCTTAAATATTTTTGCTATATTGTATTCTTTTCCTGCAATAAACTGCAGATTTGTTGTCATAAAACTTCAGCCCTCTTTCTTGTGAAATGATAAAGCCGGTGGTTATTTATTCATGGAAGAATTCAATAAATATTTATTAAGAGCCAGTTATGTGCTAGTCACTATTATAGTTGCTGAGAACATTAGCGATGAATAAATGGACAAAAATCCCTGGGTTCATGGCACTTACACGCTATGGAGCATTATGACTCCTTGCTGTGCTTGGTTTATATTAATGGAGTATTTATGTGAGATGCAAAGGGCTCTTTCTTAGTCATTTTGGATGGGTAACACCAACTGAATGAAGTGCTTTTTGATGACCAGTCTTATTACTTCACTCCACCCCTCCGTGCCCATGCCCTTTCTGAAGATGAGGAGGAGGGTTTAAGTTTTAAAACACACAAAGTAGAGGGCTAAATTATCTGAATATTGGTCTCTTTTAAGTAGTTTAGAGGTATTTGTTATCAGCATTATGTATCTGTACACAATGTATTTATTAAATTTAAAAAAATTGGTTTCAGATGAAATATGGCTATGTTTACTTGTAACATCTTGCTGGCACTACGTAAGAAAATCAGAACTTTTCTTTGTAGCTAGAAAGGTAATCTTAATTCTTGTACTGGTAGGTTTATCATAAAATCTAAAATAATAAAATCCAAATTTAATTAAATGTCAAAAATTTGTATTGAATACCTTCTGTGGGAAAAGATAGTATCTTTCTCTTATGAAGGTTAAAAGGCATTGCAAACATTAAACATTAGTAGACATTGTCAAGATAATGCCTAGATATGATCAATAAATTGCTGGTATAAATATATATATATCTCTATATATATCTATATATATATATCTTACTATATATAAAGCAACATTTTTAGTAATGACTCATATGTAATAGTGTCTGCAATGTGGTTTCCATTAAAACTCTAGTCCTCATCTGCTAGTAACTTTCTCCAAATTTAATCTTTTGGGTTGAAATTTTCCATGCCTGGTTTAAGCTCAAAGGCATTTAAAAATTATTTTTTTTTTAAAGTTGCAGGGTAATTCCTTTGGCTATCATATATGCCTTTTCTAATTTCAATGCAGGCAAGAGAAAGAAAATAAAGGAAAGATTTGAGTACATGAGTATGGTGTTTGTGTGTTCAACTAGAACCATAAAAGGCCTTATAGCCTAGATGTAAGATCATTTTATTAAGCTTGCTTTCTTAGGTAACTGAAGCAGGCTCACTGTTATCTGGTATGCCTTTGTGGTGCAGGAACTATTTCTTTACCTGATCCTTAGAAATTAGGTTCCCATGACATTTGCATAGCTATGTTTAGCTGATTCTTGTGATGATTGCACATAATGCCTTTTCTCCGAAGCTCTTGGGATTGGAGTTCAGGCCTTCATCGTGTTCTTTCCCCCTGTTCCATGCTCCATGTAGCAAATATGTTATTTAGGAAACTAAAGTGGCTTCTCACCACAAAATATGGATGATTAAGTCTTGGGGGAGCTACACTGAAAAAGCTGTCTCTGGCGTGTCACGTTGCCAAATGTGGAACTGTTCTGCC
>PVJC01022538.1:0-26617 GCA_004026665.1 Murina feae
GGTTGGGTGGTGATGAACTCTTTTAGCTTTTTCTTGTCTGTGAAGCTCTTTATCCGACCCTCAATTCTGAATGATAGCTTTGCTGGGTAAAGTAATTTTGGCTGTAGGTTCTTGCTATTCATCACTTTGAATATTTCTTGCCACTCCCTTCTGGCCTGCAAAGTTTCTGTTGAGAAATCAGCTGACAGTAGTATGGGTGCCCCTTTGTAGTTAACTAACTGCTTTTCTCTTGCAGCTTTTAAGATTCTCTCCTTGTCTTTTGTTCTTGGCATTTTAATTATGATATGTCTTGGTATGGTCCTCCTTCGATTCCTTTTGCTTGGAGCTCTCTGTGCTTCCTGGACTTGGAAGTCTATTTCTTTCACCAGGTGAGGGAAGTTTTCTGTCATTATTTCTTCAAATAGGTTTTCAATATCTTTCTCTTTCTCTTCTTCTGGCACCCCTATAATTCTGATGTTTGTGTGCTTGAAGTTGTCCCAGAGACTCCTTACACTATCTTCATACTTTTTGATCCTTTTTCTTTTTTCTTCTTTTCTTTTTTCTTTTTGCTTGTCCCGCTGGGTGGGTTTTGCTTCTTCACATTTCATATCTTTGACTTGCTTCTTGCAATCTTCTCGTCTGCTGTTGGATGTCTGTATAATATTCTTTATTTCAGTCAGTGTACACTTAATTTCTAGTTGGCCCTTTATCATATCCTTGAGGGTCTCATTAGATTCATTGAGGAGCTCACTAACTTTATCGGCCGTCTCACTAAATTTATCGGCAGTCTCTAGAAATTTCTTGAAAAACCTAATAACCGTGGTTTTGAACTCTATATCCTGTTGTTTTCTTTCCTCCATTTCTGTCATTTGTGGCCTGTTTCTTTGTCTCCGCATTTTGGCTGCGTCCCTTGCTGAGTTAGGCAATCACTGAGAGGAATTAACCTCTAGGCCACTTGGTTATGAGAGTCAGCTGTGTCTACAGTGGGAGAACTTCTGTGCTGGAGACACCCTTATGGGGCTAGAGTTGTTTCAGTGGGGCTTTTATGCTCACTGCATCTGCCCCGAGTGCGTTCCTTGTGGATCTGTTTTGTTTAGGTTAGTGCCACTCTGGCCACTGGGTGAGGCTGGCTCCTGTATCTTTAAGGAGGTGTTGAGTTAGTCTTTGCCTTAGGCTACTCAGCCTTTTATATGCAAAAGCCTCTGTCGAGGGGCGGGGCCTCGGGGAGTTTGCAGGGCAGGGCAGAGCAAATAGCTATGGCGCTTCTCAGCCCTGCGTTGAGAGACACCAGGTCTCTGTGTCCCATGGTAATTGCTGCAAGCAACGCTGAGAGAAACCCGCTTTGGATTTCCTTCTGGTGCCAGTCAGTCCCCCTTCTCCGGGTGTCTGGGTCCTCAGAAACTCGCCTGGAACTGAAGTTCAGAGCCGCTGGGAACTTGTGGCTCTCTCCATTTTGGAAAAGAACCGCGACCTCCAGCACCAGCCCTCTCCTCAAGCCCCGTGCGCGCGCCTCCGTACCTCTGTACTTTGCTTCCACCACTCCTCTGAGTCTCAGACTCTTTTCTAGTTGTAGGATTTTCACTCAGCCAGCCTTCCTGTGGGTGTGAGTGGTGTCCGTGTGTTCTTTTTGTGGTTTTTCTGAAATAGTTTTTCACGGCTGCATTTATGGTGTTTACCTTATGCTGCCATCTTGCTGTGTCCTAAATTGGTGATCTTGATGATTAAATCACTGTTGGGTGTTTTGGAAAACAAGGCTAAGTGGGGGAAGTGGAAGTCTGTGACTCCTGAACCATGTAGCTTAGCTTCTTTAGAAGGCGTGAATTTAATAACTACCTAAACTTTGTAGGACAGTTTTCTGAATAATGTGGAAAGCTACATGTAGATTAATGTTCTTTTTTTATTAGTAGTAAGTGGCCATAAAAAAAACCCCTTATTTAACAAAGATTTATTAAATTTAACAAAGATTTATGTGAATATGTAGCCAGGACCTCAATCCTAAACTGTTAGTCTTCAAGCAAAAGGTTGAAAAATACATTTCAATTAAACATGCCACTTCAAGGAGTCATCAGACTATGCCTCCAGAAGCGTGTGCTTCTGGTGCTGACGAAGTCCTGAGATAGCGAGGGCTTGTTCAGCATGCCATCTCTCCATATCAGTCACACAGGACTTAGTCTCCAAAAAGCAATTAACTTTAAAAAGTTACAATTTCCTTTAGGAAAAAAGATAAACATTTTCCAGAACAAGGTGCAGAGACCTTGGGCATTGATTTATGCCTTTTTCTTCTCACAAAACTAGAGGTGGACGGGGCTCAGAACAGGAGGTTTTACTTGAGAAATAAACCCAATTCCCATGTGTCACCTTTGAACCCTTTTCCATCTGAATTTCTGTGACCAGTCATAAAATGTAGGGTCAAAGCCCTGACCGGTTTGGCTCAGTGGATAGAGTGTTGGTCTGTGGACTCAAGGGTCCCAGGTTTGATTCCAGTCAAGGGCATGTACCTTGGTTGCGGGCACATCCCCAGTGGGGAGTGCGCAGGAGGCAGCTGATTAATGTTTCTAACTCTCTGTCCCTCTCTCTTCCTCTCTGTCAAGACTCAATAAAATATATATATTTTTTAAAAAATGTAGGGTCAACTTTTCCTAAATAATTAGTGCTAGGAACACTTACTATACCTTACTCCTTAAATTAAGAAAATGGCAAGTGCATAAAAGTGTCTATGAAAGTGCTTCTGTGATTTACTTAGCAAGCATCCTATCCTGAACTAAGTAGGAGTTGAATGAGTTCTACTGCTGGGTTGTACATATCAAAATTTAGTTAAGTTTATGACCTAATGTCCCCCTTGTTTCATCAGTTAGGGAAATCATGGGTAGACCACGTCATTCTCAGGACTGTGCAATTGTGAAATCTGAGCAGACTATATAATTTTTTTTGCCCAAGTGTTCTTTTCAAGTCTCATTAGATTATCGCGAGTTTTACAGCTGTGCTAATCTTTTTGTAAGAAATGAACTTTGAAAATTGCACAATTTTAAAGTGACTTTTAGAGTTACCATGGCAGCTTCATTATAATTCGCAGAGATGCACATTATCACAGCTATGCCAGGGTTATCAGGAAATGAGAATTCCACATAAAATGCGTTCTCCAAGAAGGCTCACAAAATTTGCTAGATCAAATGCCTAGACTTTCAGTTTAACAGTTTTAAACTGAAAGCTTTCTCATGTGCCACACACATCTTTGGTTCCTTAAATGTATTGTTGATGACTCAGGTTCTCTGTTATCAATAGCTTATTGTACGTACAGCTAGCTATACACTGGTTTGATTTTTTAGTCTCCCTTTACATCTCAGTTTGCCAGCTGTGTATGATGACCAGGCATTTAGATTCATTTCAGCCCTAACTGGTTTGGCTTAGTTGATAGAGCATTGGCCTGCAGACTAAAGGGTTCCAGGTTCAATTCCGATCAAGGGCATGTACCTTGATTGTGGGCATATCCCCAGTAGGGGGTGTGCGGGAGGCAGCTGATTGATGTTTCTAACTCTCTATCCTTCTCCCTTCCTCTCTGTAAAAAATCAACAAAATATTTATTTTTTTAAAAAAGATTCATTTCAGACCATGAGAGAAGAAGTTTTTGCCCCCCACCTCCCAGCAAGGATGGATTTATATAGATATTAGAAGTCCAGTGCACCAGGAGGTGGTGGGAGGGTGTCCCTCAGCCTGGCCTGCATTCTCCAATCCAAGACCTGGGACTTTGGGGGATGTCTGATTGCTGGTGTAGTCCCAATAAACCAGCAGTCGGACATCTCTCTCACAATCTGGGACTGCTGGCTCCTAACCGCTCACCTGCCTGCCAGCCTGATCGCCCCTAACTACCTCTGCCTCGGCCCCCACCACTGTGGCTTTGTCTGGAAGGACATCCAGAAGATATATGGAAGATGTTCCCATCTAATAAGCATAATACCCTTTTATTAGTATAGAATTAGTATGGGTGTCACCTAGACAGTTCAGCTTCTTTGTTGGGGCTTGGCAGATCTGTATTAATATGCAATGTGGTTGTTTTCTGAAACCTCTTTCTAGAGTCAGTATTGCTATTGTCCTGGCTTTTCAGCTCTCATGGTACAAGATAGTCACTTCTTACCCACCCCTTCGATTTACCATGTTCTGATTGGCTATTTCATAACTTCCTTGCACTGAGTACCTTAAATAGTTCCTTAAAAAGGTTAGACATTCCTCAGAAAAATTTCCTTAGAAGTTTCTAGGGCTCTGAACAAGTGGCTAAAACACACCATTCTTTGTGGAACTTAAGGACACAGATCATACTTAAGCCCTTTAGGCCTCAGTTTTCATCTCTAAGATGGAGATGAAATGCAATTATATATTTGGAATACAGAGTACTGTCTCTAATTCATAGGAAGAATTCAGTCAATGAAAACAATTATATGTATAGAATATAATAGTAGTTGTACATAAAAAGACTGATAAAAAATTATTGTAAATACCATTGTTTTAATACTTAAAGTTTTATTTTGGTTTAAGTATTGAGTTGCCTTATGTTAATTTAGCTGTCTGCGTGGTATCTTTCTATGTTTCTTGATACCGTAGAATTCTGTAGCAAGAAATTTGTGCAATCCATTCTATAAGTAAAGTTGCATTAAAATTAGAGGTTACAGGTGTCTAATACAATGCATTAAGTACAAATTGAGGGGGTGGTTTAGTAAAAACCTGTAACTTTGGCTTTAATTCTTGCCTGAATCATGAGCACAGCTCTCTGACCTCGAGGTTGACTCATTACACCCTACGTTTTCTTATCTCCTTCCTAGATTAGAAAAGCTTTACATATTATAAACACACAACTAAGTCATTGTCATGTTTTTAATTTCTAGATGTAATTACATTTAAAATAAGATTTTCACTTTTGTGCATTAGATTCAACTGTAAAATAAAATCTCCCGGCAGAATAAATGGCTTACCAGAAAGAATGATAGATAAAATTATAGAGTGAGGTTCTCTACCATTGCTACAACAGAGGATCATGGATCATATTACAAGTGAGGAAAAGAACACTTTCCTCTTCTGCTCTATCTTAAGTGTAGAAAAATAGTAAGTACATGGAAGCAGTTGACATTTATCATCCACTGACCATAAGAATTGGGCCTTTCTTTACTTTCTCTTACTTTTCTCACTTCCTTTAAGTGTTGCTCATATGCTACCTTCACAATTGATAGTCCTATTTAAAATTGCAACTCTCTACTCATTCCCAACCCTGCTTTTCATGGCATTTACCACTTCCAACCTACTATACAAGTTATCTTTTTTAATATGTTTATTGTCTATGTTTCCAAGCAAGAATGTAAGCTCCACAAAGATAGACTATTTTTTTCTGCTGATTATATCTCAAACACCTAAAACAGTTAACTGCCATTGAGTGATATTTATTGAATATGTGAATAAAATTTTAGCACTGCTTTTCAGATCTTCTTTTATAAAGAAAAATAGCAACAAAATTAGTATTATTATTTTGGGACTAAATTTATAAGTTATTAAATGTTAACTTTAATTAAAAATAAATTAAATTAGCAATATAAATTATAAAGTGAAAATAAAGTGAACATGTTTTTTATTATTATTATTTTGAGCTCTTAATTTTTACTTTTTTTAATGGAAAACTTCTGGTTTTAGTTGAATCATACTCTTGTCCTCATTTGGTCATTATGCCTCAATGTCTACTTCACCCATATTTTAGCACAGCTATGAATAACTTGGTTGTGCAAAGAGCATATGTGCAAAACCCATGGGCATAGGTGGGGGTGGAGGTGGGCTAGAGGGAGTCAATGGGGAAAAAAAAGGAACATATGTAATACTTTCAACAATAAAGATTTAAAAAGTATGTTAAAAATAAAATAAATTTAAAACACCTGGTTGTGTATTTGAGTTTGATTAGATCTCCTCAAGGACATTTCTTCTATACAGGTCCTGGTCAGAGAATTAACGTGGAGTGTTGTAATCTAGAGGCCCGTTAATACCCATGGTAACTGGCATTAGTCACACAATGGTGCATTTTTAAGGGATGATACATTTTGCACCTCTAGGTAGCTTCACAATGATTGCCTAGGTCAGTGTTTCTTCAACTTTAATATATCTGCACATTACCTGGGATTATTCTAAAAATGTCTATCAAGAATGGGTAGATCTCAGATAATGCTCAAGATTCTGCAGTTATAATCAGCTCTCACATGATGTTGATGCTATTTTTGCAAAAGACATTTTTTACATAACAAGGCCCCAGTTTAAAAATTTCATTGGCATTGACCTGTTTCTTCCTGACTTGAATTTCAATTTGATTTCTTAAAGGACAGTAAAGAGAGCACTTACGTTTTCTTTTTAGCATAAAATACAAATTTGGTAACATTTTTACTCGATAAAATCAATTACTAGATTTCAAGTTTGTATACAATAAGATTTACTATAAAGTAGGAGAGTGTTAGCTTTTAGGAACAATCTAAGGACAGGTGTAGGTTTCATTCTCTAATAAGGTTCAGATTTAGGATGGTAATGATCCTCACTGAAAGACTAGCAGGAAATGGCAGATTTGTTTTGATAGAGACCAAGAATTTTAAGTGTGTTGGCTTCACACTGTCTTTGCGACTCTGTGCTATGAAAACACAGGAGCCAGGAAATGAGCCCAGCCAAGAGACTCCACTCGGTAAGGATGTCAAAGTCTGCTCTCTGCAATATCCAACTGTTCCTCTTTCAGAAGCAAATGAGAAAAGGCTTCTGTCCTTGTAACTGAGTAAACCAAGAATACTTTTTTTTTAATGTTAAAGTCACAGTCCTTTAATGAAAAGCATCTTTCCTCCTGAAGACAGCTGAAACCATATATGTCTTATTCTAACTCAGGCTTATTTTATCTGAAATTAGGAAAGGACTAATTAAACTAACTTTTCTTTGTTCCTTTAAGAAAAATGACCTAACTTAGAGAACAGAAGAATTGGGGTGTGTATGTGGAAAGAGTAACTGATGATGGTATGCCAGCACCTGACAAGTTCTTGTTTTGACTCAGAATTACAAAACAGTAATTGCTGTGAGCCAATTGCCCTTGGTGGGCTGGTCTGCATTGCCCATGGGTCACTGGGAGATCCGGTTCTGTGGGTCTATTGACCAACAGTTCTCCTAGCTATTAGTAACTGAATTCACTTGGAATTCTCGTTTATGATTCAGTGCAATACTCACATTTGGGCCGGGAAAAATTAAAGTTCTTACTTAATCCAATCTGATGCAATCTAACTGAAAACAGACTATATCCTCCTTTTCTTCAAAAAATTGATATCACTAGAGCAGTTAGGGAAATTTAAGGAAGGAAATAAGAAAATTATGGGTTAACTTGGGATTTTAATGTGACTTAGTGTGGGAGTTCTTATGGCCATACTACAGCATTGGCACCAAACTATTTCTCTTTGATGTTGGGTAAACTGAGCTTAAAGTTTCCATGACACAAATTAGATGTAATTCTCCTTTCAAGACCATTTGTGTTCTGAAGAAAACCTGGCAGATCATGTTGCAACTGAAAGTATAGCTTATTTATGACAAAAGATCAACCTCAGTAGTTAGTGTAACACTTGAAAGCAGGGGTTGTTAATGTAGGAGTTATAACTAGACACTTCTGAAGTAATTAGGAGATTTATATAGTAATTTACTGAGGGTGAGTGCATTGACTTTAATTAGATCAGCAGTTCTCAACCTGTGGGTCATGACCCCTTTGGTGGTCGAATAACCCTTTCATAGGGGTTGCCTAAATACATCTTACATATCAGATATTTACATTACAATTCATAACAGTAGCAAACTTTCAGTTATGAATAAACAACAAAAATAATTTTATGGTTGGGGATCGCCACAATATGAGGAACTGTATTAAAGAGTCGCGGCATTAGGAAGGTTGTAAACCTCTGAATTAGATAGTTAATTAGTTCTTCAGATTCTTTTCAAAGGTGAAGAACCATCTTACTTGTGTCTATCAAAATTTTAAACATTAGTGACTATGAGCTAAATATTCCATTTCTAGGAACCTATCCTACATAAATATTTACCCTAGTGAACAAATTTGATGTATAAGAATGTTTATTTGTCAATTATTTGTAAAAGAAAGAATTTAAGTATCCATCAATAGAAAATAATTGGAACTACTATAACACATTTGTATTATGGAATACTCTACTGCCATTTAAACTAGCAAAGCTCACATGGAAAACTGTCTAAGATATATTGTCAAAGTCTGCTCTCTGCAATATCCAACTGTTCCTCTTATTGTTAACTTTAGAGTCTTTTGTTCATCTGGTGATCAATTAAACATCTATGTTATTTTAGACACTTTGTTTGGTACTAAGGAGAAAAGTGAAGAAATACTAACCTATTTTTCGTTATACTTGATGATATGTGGATAAAAATATAAGTTCTAGTGCTTGCGTATAAGTGTATATTTGCATAAGTATATCCAAAGGTTGGGAGGATATAAATGAAGAAACTAGATTTTAATATCTGAGACTTGGAAAACACAAAGTGAGAAGAGATTTTTCAATTTCTCCTTTATTTTGCTTACATTTAAGAGCATACGTTGCTTTTGTAATATTTAAATATTTTAATCATTAAATTTTTCAAAAATCATACTGCATTTAATCTGAGTGTGTTGCTAGTTATTATACTCCTCATATAGTAACAAAAATATTGAAGGTTTTAGGTATTCTTTTGTTTAATTTCAATTTTTAAAAATTTTTATTGAATTTATTGGGGTGACATTGGTTAATAAAATTATATGTTTCAAATGTACAATTCTACAATGCATCATCTCTATATTGTAGTGCATGTTCACTACCGCCAGTCACATTTCCTTCCATCACCATATAACCCCCCTTTACCTCTTAAGGTTCCCCTCAGCTTCCTTTCCCTAATGTAATCACCATAACGTTGTCTGTGTCTATGAGTGTTTTTGTTGTTGTTATTGTTTTGTTTTGTTTTTGCTAAATCCCTTCTTCCTTTTCACCCAGCACCCCCAACCCCTGACATCTGTCAGTCTGTTTTTTGTATCTATAGGTCTATTTCTGTTTTGTTTGTTAGTTTATTTTGTTCATTAGATGCCACATGTAAGTGAAATATGTGGTATTTATCTTTCTCTGCCTGGCTTATTTCACTGAGCATAATACTCTCCAGGTCCATCCATACTATCCCAAAATACAAGATTTCCTTCTCTTTTATGGATGAATAGTATTCCATTGTGTAAATGTACCACTACTTTTTATCTACTCATTTAGATGGGCATTTGGGCTGCTTCAAAATTTTGGCTATTGTAAATAACATTGCATATATAGGGATGCATATATTCTTTCAAATTAGTGTTTTGAGTTTCATCGGACATACTCCCAGTCATAAGCCAGTCCATTTGTATTTTTTGAGGAAACTTCATACTGTTTTCTGTAGTGGCTACACCAATCTGAATTCTCATCAACAGTATAGAAGCCTTTCCTTTTCTCCACAGCCTTGTTACTATGTGGTATGCATGAATGCTTACAAGGCTTTTATATCTGCTTAGTGGACTGTTCTCTTTATGATTATGTAATCTCCTTTCTTGTCTCTTACTGTAACCTGTGTGGGGCTATACATACATATATATATTAGGGGCCCGGTGCACAAAAATTTGTGCACTCGGGGAGTGGGGGTCCCTCAGCCCGGCCTGTGACCTCTTGCAGTCTGGGACACCTCGGAGAAGATGTCCAGCCGCTGGCATGCCTGGCCAGCCTGGGTGAGGATCTGAGGGCCATTTTCAGGCTGCCCACAGCCCCTTCAGGGTTCGTGCACTGGAGGGTGGGAGAGCTGGTGAGTGCAAGCCTGGACATTTCCCACCGGAGGGCCCACAATCGCACATGCCTGGTGGGCCCACACTGCTGAGGGGACACACCTGGCACAGAGCTGGGTGGCGAGCCAGGGGCTGACGCTGGTGCAGGATCCCTCGGTGGGGCCCTGCTGCTGAGCAAACACACCCGAGGTGGAGCCAGGCAGCAGACTGACTTCAGATGCTCTGCACTGTGCAGCAGACGCTCTTGCACACCCTGTGGAGGCCCCTGGGGGGCGGATGAAGGTAGCAGACCCTGGACGGGTGCTCCCACACGCCTCCGTGGAAGCCCCGCTCTTCCGCACGTCTAGTGGAGGCCCCGGGGGGGTGGAGCCAGGCAGTGGACCCGGGACAGCTGCTCTTGGACGCCCCTAGGAGGCCCCAGGCCGGACCACCCCCCACTGAGCTTACACACCCGGCACAGCTGTAGAGCCGCCCTGCCAGCCTCCATCTTGGCTGGGTTAATTTGCATACAGCCGCTCTGATTGGCTGGTGGGCCTGGCCGTGAGCAGAGGCTCAGCCAGCCTAGGTAGGCAGTTGCAACAGAAGCCTCTGGTTTGCTCTAGCTCCGTAGCTGCTGGCCTTCATCTTGGCTGGGTTAATTTGCATACAGCCGCTCTGGTTGACAGGGAGGTGTGGCTTGGCTGGTGGGCATGGCTTAGGTGTCTTGGTTAATGGTCAATTTGCATATTGCTCTTTTATTATATTAGTTATCAGAGAGGAAGGGAAAGGGAGAGAGAGAGAGAAACATCAATGATATCAATGATGAGAGAGAATCACTGATTGGCTGCCTCCTGCAAGCCCCCTACTGGGGATCAAACCTGCAACCCAGACATGTGCCCTGAATGGGAATTGAACTGTAACCTCCTGGTTCATAGGTTGATGCTCACTCATTGAGACACACTGGCTGGGCTATAACCTTTGTTTCTAAGTTTATTTTGTCAGATGTAAAAATTGCTACCCCAGCTTTTTCCTCTTTCCATTTACATAAAATATCTTTTTTCTTCCCTTTATTTTTAGTCTCTGTGTATCTTTTGTTCTGAAGTCTATTATAAATAGCATATACATAGGGGCCTTGTTTTCTTACCCATTCGGCTACCTGTCTTTTAATTGGAGCATTTAAGTCATTTATATTTAAAACTAGTAGCCCGTTGCAGGAAGATTCCTGCAAGAATAGGACTTCCTGAGCCAGAGTCAAGCAGAGAAGGTAGCAAAGCCTGCCTCGGCTCTTATCTCTGCTGCCTTACCCCCCCCACCCCCATTTCTCCCTCCCTTCTTCACCATCTCTGCTGCCTTGGCTTTGTTCCCTTCTCCAGCCCTTGGCTCTCTTTTGCAGCATTTGGCTTCCTTCTATGCTGTCTTTAGTCTTCGCTCTCCTGTGTATGTAAATTAATCGCCATCTTTGATGGGTCATTTTGCATACAGTCTCTCTGATTGGCTGGTGGGTGTGGTTTGGCTGGTGGGCATGCCTTAGGTGTCTTGGAGTGATGGTTAATTTGCATATTACTCTTTTATTAGAGTACATTATTGTTGACAGGTATGTATTTATTGCCATTTTATTCTTGTAACTGTGTGTCTCTGTTTTTGTTTATTATTATTATTATTATTATAGCAGAACCTTTAGCATTTCTTGTAATATCAGTTTGGTGGTAACAAATCTCTTTAGCCTTTTGCTTTCTGGGAAGCTCTTTTTTTTCCTTCCATTTTAAATGATTGCCTTGCTGGATAAAATAGTCTTGGTTATAGGTCCTTGGTTTTCATCACTTTGGGTATTTCATGCCAATCCCTTCTAGCATGGCATGTTTCTGTTGAGAAATCAGCTGACAATCTTATGAGAGCTCCCTTGTAGGTAATTAACTGTCTTTTACTGCTTTTAAGATTCTCTTTCCTTTTAACCCTTGCCATTTTAATTAAGATGTGTCTTGGTGTAGGCTTCTTTAGGTACATCTTGTTTGGGACTCTGTACTTCCTGGACTTGTGTGTCTTTCCTTCACCAGGTTAGAAAATTCTTCAGTCATTATATTTTCAAATAGGTTCTCTATTACTTGTTTTCTTTCTCTTTCTCATGCCCTATGATATGATTGCCATTATGCTTCATATTATCTCAGAGGTTATTTGAACTATCCCTATTTTCTTTAAATTCTTTTTTTGTTGTTGGTGGTATTGCTCTGATTGGGTGTTTTTTCTATCTTGTCTTCCAAATTGATTTGATCCTCTTCATCTAATCTACTGTTTATTCCTTCTAGTGTATTTTTCATTTTAGATATTGTGTTTTTCATTGCTGACTTGTTCTCTTTTATGGTTTCTATGTCCTTTTTCGTGCTGCTGTAGTTATCACTAAATGGTTATCCTTATAATCATTTTTTGGACTCTATATCTGATAAATTACTTGCTTCCATTTCATTTAGCTCTTTTATTTCCAGAGATTTCTTCTGTTCTTTCATTTGTCTCCCTACTTTGACTGCACCTTTTTGTTTATTTCTATGCATTAGGTAGATCTAATATGATTCCCAGTCTTGATAGTGGCATTCTATATTAGGGTATCTTGTGGGACCCAGTGGCACCATCTCTTTGAACAGCTGAGCTAGGTTCTCCAAGAGTGTCCTCCGTGTGGGTATGTGGGCCCTACTATTATAACTGAGTATTGATTGCTGTAGTCCTGTTTGTGCATAGTGTCGACACAGGCTGGTTGTCTGTGAGGTTCAATTTTGACCACAGTGCACAAGCTGCTGTGCAGATGCTGAGCACACAAAGCAGAAACCTAAGCAGGTTCTGGCCCTGCCCTGATATCCTTTTAGATATGCCCCTTGTGAAACTAATTGGATCCTGCTCTGATATCCTCTGAAGCTGACAGCTGAGTGTATCTGCTCTGGAGTCTCTTGGATGGGACTCTGGTGCAGACCAATTCAGATGCTGCCTGTGACTGGCCCTGAGCAACCTGTTTATAGCTACAAAGTGATACACAGTTTGTGGCTGCCTTGGGTGGGTCTGGATGTTTGAGGGAAGGCCAAAGCTGTATACCAAGGCTGGCTGCTGAGGAGTAATTATCCTTGACTCTGCTTACTGCAGTAATTGTAGAGTACTCACTCCTTGAATCCTACTCTACTATGCCAACTATTGGGTCCGAGTCCCTCTGCCAAGGGCTCAACCTCCTTGGATGCTGGGTATTAGAAGATGGAGAAGACATGAAAAGTCATGGGTATACAAGAGAGCTTTTATTGCAGCCCAAGTAGTCATTGCTACTAAGGAGCCATTGGACAAAACATTCCAGTAAAGAAGTCATTGCTAATATATTAGCAAACACAAGAGCCATCTTAGCAAAAACAGCCAGCACTGGCTGATCAGTAACACATCTTCCCCACAATGCAGCCTCCAACATAGGAGCTATACAGGAGCGAGACTAAGCAGCCTCACATAATAGCAGCCTCTTACTGGCTAGTCAGTAACATGTTTTATACCTACTTAGACAAAAGAGGCTTTATACCAAAGAGTGATCTCAATCTTTTGGGTTACAGAAGGGCACACTTGTGCAGTGCATACAGTGAAACTACTGTGTCCTTGCACTGCGTATGGCAACTTAGCGTTGAACATCCTGATTATGATTGCCATGCTCAGAGTGACCTTGAACATCCAGATTATACTGACTGATTAGGGTTCCCACACTGGCATTTACCAACACTGGGCCAAGGGGCAGGTCAGCTAAAGTCCCAAGACTTGAGATCCACCTTTACCTGCTTCTGCCTGCCAGTTGCCTATTAAGTTCAGCCACTGAAACAGTCTCTGGCAGTATTTGAGTTGCATGAGATAGGTTCTCAATGAGATATCAGGTAGAGGTGACTGATGTTCACCAGACTGATGCAGGTTCAAACTCTGTGCCCGTGCTTGGTCTAAGGCCACTCAGCAAAAGTCCCATGGTATACTAAGTCTAACCACCACCCACCAGTTGCTTGCAGACCTTTATGGTGGGGCAGAGGCCTCAGGGATATGTCAAGGTAAGGCCAGCAATGTTTATCAGGCTCAAGCAGACCAAGATTTGGCCGTGTGAAGAGAGGACTCTGCACTAGTCAGGTGTGAAGGTAAATGCCCCCATCCTAGAGCCACACATCTCAGTCTTCCCCAAATTTTGTCAGGAGCCTGATCTCAGCAGGCTAGGGCTGTCTGGAGTCAGGGGGTGGGGCTAGTGGATCTCCGGAGAGGGACTCATCCATCTTGGGAGAGTTGGTGGTAGTGGCCCTTACCCCAGAGCCAGAAAAATTAGTCTATCCTGGATTCTGTCCAGACCTTAGCAGGATGGAGCCACCAGGAGTTGGGAGAGTGGAGCCACTGGGAGCCCACAAAGTGGGGCTAGATGATCTACGAGGAGAAGAAAGCACCAGTAGGTTCACAGGAAAGTGAGGGTAATAGCTCCTGCCCCAAAACCACACGACTCAGGTGCTAACATCTCTAAGTTTGCCCAGACCTTTACACTCTGGCCCATGCAACTGACTTCTTAGCAGGGTGCAAGCTCCACAGGTTGAGGTGAAGGAGTCCAGAGGTTGGGGCTATGGTTTCCTTTAGGCTGATGCCATATGGAGGAGAGTGCTTTACCCAAGTAAGATGATGTCTGTGGTATTGGAGAGTAACTCAGCACAGGGATCCTGAAGGCTATCCATTCACCTCTCCTCCCAGAGCCACAAACCCCAGTCTCTTTTAATGAGACTCTAGTCTGCTCTGCCTTCCCTCCTCTGGAGTCCAGGGTGAGTGACTACAAACAAAATTTTGTGCACTGGCCTTTTAAGAGGACGCTTGTATCTCTAGTGGACTACCTGCTCTCCCTTACAGACAGAATCCTTGCTGATTTTCACAGCTACATGTTATGTGGCCACCTCTCCCCAGCTCTGGTGCTCTGCCCTGGGGAGTCCAGCTTGAGATTGAGAGTCCCATGCTTCTCAGGAGGAACCCCTACAGCTGAGATTTTCTGCAGGAGTTTTAGCCACTGCCTGTAGAAGCAGGGCCAGCCCTTTTGAATCTTTGCCATTTTCACCTATCTAAATGTGAATCTGTAAATCCTTGGTGAGAAAAGATTTCCCTTCAGCCAGTCTTCAGTTGCTTACTGAGGTTGCTTGCTTTATATTTCAGTTGTCATTCCTGTTTGATCCTGGGAAGAGATGAGTATAAGATTCATCTACTCTGTTGCTATCTTGGATCTCTTCGATAGGCATTTTATCAATCAATTTTTTGACTGGTCTTTAACAGGCAGTTTAACTATTGTTTTGTATTTAAGATAATTTTTAAACTGTCTACCTAATCTCTATTCTACTCCTGTGCAGCAATGATTACACACACACACAAAAACCCCTTCTTCTCCTTCTTCTTTGGATATGTTGTAGACATACCAGATATTTTCTTAACTCACAGTATTATATGGCATACAAAACACTAACCTCAACCCTGCAAGAAATAACAGTTGTTTGGGTTAAATCTACAAGTCTTTTGATAAGTATGTAACCACCAACCACATGCTCTTGGAGACCTTTTCAGCTTTGTATTAAATTTTCTAAACATATTTTTTTAACTCTCTAGAACTCAGGCTTCAATATTTTCTATCCTGTTTCACTAATGTAAGTCTTATTGAAAGAATTTTCACTGTCACGGCATTTTACTAATTTAAACTTAAAACAAAAACAAAACACTTTAAAGTGACTATACATTTTTAATATGAATTTATAAATTTTAAACACCAATAATGAGATAATGGTTTAGTAGCTGAGGTGATAATACACACTTTTAAAGGATCTTCTTGAATCTGTATTTGGGTATAAAAACAGAAATCACTAACTTTTAAGCATCCATGTGTTAAAATAAACTGAAACAAAAGGAATCTTACTCTTTTAACAATGACATTTACACTTGTGAAACTAAGTGGACATATACCAAGAAATGATATACTGCTACCAAAATCCCATGTAGTCTCTTTCCTTTACATTTTTTTTTCTCTTTAAAGAGAAAGAGGAAAGTGGTGACAGCTCCAACTTCTTTGGGACAACTGATACATACAATAATAGTATGACAGCAATTTAATTCAAGAACTCTAAACATTGAAATTTATGGTGCATATTATCATAGGAAAGGCTCTAAGAAGTCCTATAGATGACCCACATTTTCTAAATTTATTTGACTATTTTTATAACATTTATTAACTGCTCACAGATTACATGGAAAATAAGATCTGATTAGCTGTCCAGTCTCATTCCTCACCATTATATATCTGAAAATATAGGTCAAAGACTTATCTCTCAATCTCTACAGCTTTTACACATGCTGTTCTTTTTACCTAGATATTTTTTCTTCCCTCTCACATACTGCTGTTCCAGCTTTAATAAGTTAAAAGTTACCTATACTCTAGGTTACAGCTTACCTCTCACTTTGCTTGGGAAGTTTACCCTAATACCCCAATTACACACAGCTGTGATGTTTCTCTGCTTAATCTGTCATAGCTACAGCCATCTTTCTTTATAACTGTGTGTTTGATGATCTTGGTTCCCTGTGGGATGAAAAGCCCCATAAACCTGTTGCCTTCTAAATATTTTAACTAGCATATCATATGGTTCTTGGCACATCAGAAGTACTAAATAGATATTTCATAAATTTAAATGACTATCTTGAACCACTGGTTTAGAGAAATGTCATTGGGCTTTTCGACTAAGAGAGTCACAGATTCTCAGTAAATTATTGTGTTTTTTACCTAAGTTACATTAGGATATATAAATTGCATTATTTTATTTTATTTTATTTTATCTTTTTGTTTTATCTCATTTAACTTAATTTAATTTTAATCTGTTCCTATAGTGAAGTCATAGAATAGTTTACCAGCTAAGCCAGAGATTTCCAGACTTTGGGAGTGACACACTCTGTTCTAGTGGATGTGATTCCATGATAAGCTCTTTTCTCCCTGAAAAGGCCACATGATGTTTATTTCACTATATGCACTATAGCTATTATCAGACTACTGAGATGTCCACTGTAAGGCTTCCTTCCAAGCATCTAGTAGACTTGAGACTAGTTCTTAAAACTCAGAAAAATAGTTTTGTTATAACCTATGTGACTCTCTGCAGACAGAGATCCAAGAAGCTTGTAGCATAAGTAGATGAACTAATGTTTCTTAAAAGTGTTATTGGCGCAACTACCGAGTGGGATCATGGGTGACATCCGGACCCATCTTTGCTCTTGGAATAGTTTGTTAACGTTGGCATCACTGAAAAGTCCGTAACAGTGCTTCGGTTTCTCTGGACAATGTCTAATACTGAACCTCCGCGCTGGTTAATTTTATGTCACTTTGATTGGGCTAAGAGATAACCAGAGGCTGGTAAAACACCCTTTCTGAATGAGACTGTGATGGTGTTTGCAGGATAGATTAGCATGTGAGTTGGTAGACTGACCTAGGTGGGTGGCCATCATTCAATGTCTTGAGGACCTGAATAGAATATGCAGGTTGAGGAAAGGTAAATGCTCTATTTACTTGAGCCAGGGAAAACCATATTCTCTTGCCTTTAAACTCCAGCACTTCTGGATCTTGGCTCCTCTGACCCAGACTTGGACTCACACCATTGACGCCCCTGGCTCACAATCGTTGGACTTGGACTGGATCTGCACCACTGGCCATCCTGAGCCTCCACCTTGAAGAGGGCAGATCATGGGACTTTTCTACCTCTAAAAGCATGTGAACCAATCCCTCATAATGTATTTCCCCAATAACTGTTATATCTATCATCTATCTATCTACCTATCATTTATCTACCTATCATCTATCTGTATCTACCTCCTATTGGTTTTGTATCTCTGAAGAACACTGACTAATACACCCTCCTCACAAGATAAACTAATTTATATAGTCAATAAATATTTTTACCAGGCACAGTGTGAGGTATTGCACGTATAGGGTTAAAGTTGATAATCTCTAAGAAATATGACTATAGCTATTGTGAAAAATGAAAAGCAACAGCTCTAAGTGAAAATGGCATGGATGAGAAGAGAGTTACATTTGGCACCAAGAGTTCTTAGATTGCAATTATAAAACAGTTCCTGTCCTTCAGTGAGGGACAAAGAAGGGCATGTATTTAGGAGTCAGTAGAAATCTTTTGTCCTTGAAACTGCCTCATTAATGCTTTTTAGAGGTTATACTACATGTCTTTGCATGGTGAGAGAAATTTTCTATAGTATTTTTACTAGTATATGGGTTAGAGAAATAGATGGTATTGTCTGTGGGCTATCTGGAGCCCCAATTTGATGTGAAAATGAAATTGAATTAAAATAAAATAACAAAACTATTTAAAACAATTATATGGTACAGTTTAAAAAAATGAAGGTAAATTGAAAATGAAATGCATAAAATTATTCACAGTGGCTCTCTAGGTCATTTCTTCTCAGTACTATCATGAATGTTTTAAATGTTATGTAATAGAATAAACTTATAAAAACTTAATAAGCTATATTTTATTCATTTTCAATTATATCATTAAATTTTACAATATATTTATAACTGTATAACATATATAATACTTTATTGTTGTTTTTCAAATTAGGATGAATTTTTTAGGCTAAATTTAGAATGTCATGCACAGTATGATGCCTTGTCTCTGCGTTATCCCTGAACATGTGCTTTTACATACAGAGCATGAAAGAGTCTATGAATTCCAGCATAAATGTTCTGAGAGCACCCTGTAACTGCTGACCCATCCCCACACACCTTGTCCTTGCACACACACACACACACCATCTGCACTCTATTGCATCATAAAGACCTCCCTCTCTCAATTATCCTCTCTAATATCTCCACAGCCTTGCCCATAAAACTACCTTTCTTGTCAGAAACATAATTTTCACCCATCATCAAAAAGCACACTATTAGCAGTACATTTTTGCATGTACGTTATAATCTCTCACTATGAAACAGCCTGTTCATTCAGACTTAATAATGGAAAATGATTTATCCAGTTTATTCCCAATATTCATATTTCATTTATTATTGTAGTTAGCTTGATGCATATCAGAAAGATGGAGCGCCATTTGCATATTCTAAGGAGAGACTTCTGTTTTCCCTGTATCTTTCAGCTATCCATTAATAAGTGGAGGCCTGAGTAAAAGGCTAAATCCGTATACAATCTATGCAACCCTTCTATAAATATAAAATTATTCCAAAATAAACTGTTTTAAAAAATAAGAGATGAAGAGAAGGAAAGCCAGAGCAGGAATTGGAGAAAGAAAAAAGCAAGGAAGGAAAAAGAAAAGTGTGTGGTTTTAGGGACCAAAGGGCAGAAGCCTTTCAAACATAATGATACATTATGCCTGCATGTGTGTGTGTGTGTGTGTGTGTGTGATTTGTGGCAATCAGTTTTTAGTATTGAGGCAGAGTGTTAATTAGGGCTTATGCACCTCCAAGTCAATTAAATTTGGTTTTTTAATGCATAATTCAATATTATTATGTATAGCAGAACACTTAAAAGGATTTTAAAGTTCTATCTTCTGATGTGGTCTGAAATATTTCAAGGAAACGCCCACTATCGAGTCAGTGAAAATGAATAATTATGGAAACCCTAAAACCCCACAGACAAGACAGCTGCTATTATTAAGCACTTCAAATTGAAAGTATGGATTCTATCATTATCAGAACAAAGACGGTGCTGTAATAATTATGGAAATGCTATAGCTTCCATCTTTGCTAATGTTGTTAGTAGAATATTAAAAGCCACAAAGGTTAAGATAGACAGCTGTATTTCTGTATCTCGCAGCTCATTTAGCTGAATGCATTTTTCTACCATGTGTATTCACAACAGAACTTGCAATCTCTGAGACATCATGCTAAGAATGAGCTGACTTGGGTGAGAAATTAAATGATAATAAACATAGTGTAGACTCAGTGGGGGTAATATTGTTTAATGTCAGCGCTGATTGAAACTACCTTCTAGATGACTGAAGCTTTGTTGGCCTCGTCTGCTTATATTAATTTCTCCTTTCAAAGGCCATTATCTTAAATTGCATGTTATATAACTCGTGCCGCCTCCCTCCAGCCCACAGCACCACTTCTAAAGCAACTTGATTATGCACAGTGTAGGGAAAAAATCTTTCCTAGGCTCAGCATCCAAGGAGATTACAATCTTGAGACTGTAATGGGAATGGATTAAACTTTGTACAATTTCCTTTTGTCACGTGAATTCAATCCCATTGTGCTATTTTCTATACTCCTTTCAATCTTTGTCACAAAAATGATCTGTAGAGGTATTAGCACTGCTTAAGCAACTCTGGTCTGATTTTAACACAGTCAGGATCTTATAGTTTGATTGGTTCTGAATTTTTCTTCCCTGAGAAAAACAAAACAAGAAGACTAGACAAACCCACTCAACAGTTGACAGAACATGGAAGAAGTCATTGTCTTTTGATTCAGGCAGGCTTAACAAGGACAATCAATGATCTTCATGTTGATTTCAGGCCAAAAAAAAAAAAAAATAAGAAAAGAAAGGAAGAAAAGGGGAAATGTCACAACATAAATCCAATCCTGTGACAGCAATTGCCCTTGTCTGCGAGAGAAAGCCTGAAAGAGTAGAAAGGTCCTTCCTTCTCAACACAGCTTTGGATTTTCAGATTCCAATCGCAGACTGTTCCTCAGATGTCAGCCTTTCCAAATTTTCATTAACCACCATCTCACCTCTGAGGTTAAGACAGAATCATTATAATGTTGATGCTCTCCACAGACTTTGATATTGCCTTGAACTGACCCACACCAACAGAAAAAACAAAAACATGCATATTAACATGGAGATTAAGAGAATTGCTTCCTCAGAGCTTGATTTTGTTTTGATCTCTAGAGTGTCTTTGATGTCAGGAAAAGCTGCTGCATTCAATGCATAGTTGTCCCTACTTTGGTTTCATGCAAATTAAGTTCATTTGGTTAAAGTTTAGAAGTAAAATATTTTTGCTACTTATTTTTATGTCAATTTCAAGTAAGTCCAAGACCATTGATAAACTAATTTTTCCAAATAAAGTCCATAAAAGTTACCACATTAAAATATTCAGAGATAAAGAACTATATGCTTTAATTTAGCAGAAATCAAAAGTTTTTCTTTTATTATATTACTAGAGGCCTGGTGTGTGAAATTCGTGCACTTGGGGGGCTTCCTCAGCCCAGCCTGCCCCCTCTCACATACTGGGAGCCCTCAGGGGATGTCCTACTGATGGCTTAGGCCTCCAATTGCTGGCTTTGCCCCTGCCCAGGCCTGCAGCCTTAGACTGCAGGCCTGGGCAGAAGACCCCCAAACCCCTATGATGGCTGGCTCCACCCCTGCCCAGGTCCCTGTGATTGCCAGCTCTGCCCCTGCCCTCTCCGATCACCTGCTCTTCCCTTAGGCCACCCCTTGCCTCCCCCACCACCTGCCTGGCTAACAGATCTGGCTACTTCAGTGGCAGGGCTGAGGCTGACTGGGCGCCACCATCTTGTGGCTATGGGCGTGACCATCTTTGTGACAGAGTGATGACTAATTTGCATATTACTCTTTTATTAGATAGGCTATTATGAACCTATATGAACTGGTCTATTTGATTTTTCTTATTATAGAACTAGAGGCCCAGTGCATGAAATTTGTGCACTTGGGGTGTCCCTCAGCCGGGCCTGTGCCCTCTCACAGCCTGGAAGCCCTTGGGGATGTCTGACTGACAGCCTGCAGTAGGATATCCTTAGAGCTAATGTGGAGGTGGAAGAGGCTCCCACCACCATTGCTGCACTCACCAGCCATGAGACCAACTTCTGGCTGAGTGGCACTCCCCCTATGTTGGACATCCACTGAGAGTTCCCGGACTGCTAGAGGGTGCAGACTGGGCTGAGGGATGCTCCCCCAACTACCAAGTGCAGGAATTTTGTGCACTGGGCCTCTAGTTTGTTATAAAAATATGTTTTCTCTGATATAGTTGAGATTTCTAGGGTAAGAAATAAAGAAGGCATTAAGGTAGAAAAGCATCAGATTAAATCTTAAAAACTCCTAAACTAGAAAATGTCCAAATTGCGATAGTGGCAATTTTTGTGGGGTAAAATCTATTGACATCATGTTGTAGTACACAGGTTTGGTTTACTAGCTTGACTTTCTCAGTTCTCTTAATGAATCAGGAAGGGTAATGTTGATTTCAGTGACATTTTCAATAGTTTCTAGGAGTACCATTTCCAACTGTTCAGGAAAAAAGCTTTTCATGGATATTTGTTTATGCCAGGTTTTTATTGTGTGTTGGTGTTGGTAGTGGCAGTGCTGGTCCACCCTAGTTCCTCTTGAGACTTATCAATGGCGTTTCCAATTCCAAATGGAACTTTTTAAAGTTAAAGCAACATCTAAGAGAATCAGTCCAGAAATCCTTGTATTAACAGCTCAAAGTTTGAAGTATTTACATTCCTTTGTATTTTATCCCATCTGGGCCTTATGACTGAAGTCTTGCCCCAGAATGTGACCTTTTACATAAGCTTCAAATACTCAGTGGGCCAATTGCAGCAAATGTTCATGGACATCAAAGAACCATCTCTTTAGAAAATGATCAGGGTGAAGGTATGTATAATCATCCCTAGGGGGATTATGTCAATCTTAATAATTCAATTACCTGAATAATAATAATGCTTAAAATATATTCATCTTTGTATCTCTTTTACTTATTAAACAAATATTGACATTTAACTACATATATAGAATTATCTTCAAAGAACATTTTTTTAATCAGGTTTTTTTTTCCCCTCTGAAGCCAAAGGACAAGTAAGGCAGATAAGAAATAACTTAAGAGAAAGCATTTCATTAATTAAAATTCCAAATTGAACAACACAATAGAATTGTTTCTAAATAGCATTTCAGGTTCTAGAGAATTAACCTAAAACTAGCACATGGGAGGGAGCTAAAATAACAGCAAAACCTTAACCCCAATTTAATACAGTGCGAAACAGGCCTGAATTAGGAATCATGACGGATCCTGATGTAAGGCCTCTCAGGATACCAAATTACAGATCAGCTGCTTGATAAAAACAAGCACAATCACATCAGATAATCATTGGTAGGTGAATTGCCCTTTTTCCAACGAAAGGACATTTCTATCTAAGTAAGTAGGACAGACCTCTATAATAAGGGAGTAGTTTCCTTTAGATAGTATAGGATAAACACTGAAAATTCTTGTTCCTTTTGCATGCATTCTGCTTTCTCTGTGTAGCAATTGCTTTAGTTACAGTTCAGACCTAAGGATACCATTGCAATCCTATTGGAGTATTTCTTAGGCTTCTCCATATGCAAATGCCTCTTGACATATATAATTTTTCAGAGGGATCTTTTTATTTTTTTATTCTAGTTTTACATCACAAAGGGACCCTTTTGTGTGTGTGTGTGTGTGTGTGTGAGAGAGAGAGAGAGAGAGAGAGAGAGAGAGAGAGAGAGATGAAATACAGCTTGATTACTATAAAAGCCATGCTGTAAACAAAGGTTTAAATAAGAGATCTAATCAAGAGTCAGGAAGTTGACAGGATCAGAACTCAAGCACAAGTATAAGTAAACATGGCCCGGATGTCTGCCTCAGTTACTACCGGTATATAAGTTGTCATCTAATGTGCAAACTGGTATGTCAGAAGATGTCAGGCAGGATAACAATACAAGATCATAATGTACCTAGGTGAATACAGTAGAGTGTGGAATGGCCAAGAACCAATCTATTGGAATTATGGGGAAGCAGTCACAAACAATTTGTCAAAAATTTGCATTTGGTTGTACAAGTGGTGTACTGTACGGTCACATGCTAGTTGGAATATATTTGTATATTAATTACTAATTTATGGCAGATAATAATAACATATCCTTTTGTTGTTGTTAATCCTCACCTGAGGATATTTTTTCCATTGACTTTCTTTTTTAGAGAGAGTAGAAAGGAGGAGTGAGACAGAGAAAGAGAAACATTGGTGTAAGAGAGAGACATCAATTGGCTGCCTCTTACACCCACCCAGGAATTGAGCCTGCAACCAAGGTATGTGCTCCTGACTGGAATCAAACTCACTACCCTTCAGTCTGAGGACAGATGCTCCTACTGCTAAGCCAAACTGGCCAGGGCATAAGAACATATCTTGAGGAAGGTGTGCCTTTTTCAAATTCACATTAAGTTGTTCTATAGACTAAAGTGGTACCAACTGTCATTGTTGTCAGAATGCAAATGAGATGAAAGGTTATAAAAGTTATTTTAACCTCTGATCAGTGTTAACAGCTGTGCCTTTTCAAGAATGGACAACAGATTTGTGGGCATGAAGTTGGACATCTTTCGACCACAATTGATGCAGACCACCAAGATATCTATCTGTCTAACTATAGTAACCAGCACTTGGTAGCTTATGATTTAGGTTACAATCTGATTCACAAGAGCTAACTTTCTAATCTCATAATAAAGAGAAGTTCTTATCTTAAAATTTTATTCAAAATTCTAAAGAAACCTCCTACATTTATTTCATTCTCAATCTATGCCTCTTCTTTCCTCTCTCTCCCCCACTGCCTCTACTTCCCCCTTTCCTTGAGGTAAATTGTGAGATTTTAGAATTGCTTTAAAATTTGTGCTTTATGTGGTAGAGACCAAAGAGAGAAAGAGATAACAACAGAGCAAGCTGTAGTAACTGGGCTTGAGATGTTGAGGAAAGGAGGCAGAGGGTGACTCTATTAGCAGTGCTTTAACTGCGGTTCCTGTCACCCCTGTTGTGGCATTGATTAACCAATGGTTTATTTTACCGTTGGAAAGCCTAACTAAAGTTGATAGAAAACCCCTCTGTCTTGCCAATAATTCCAGGCTGGGAGATGCATATTCCCACTGGACGCATGCAGCAGGTGTGAGAGCATGCGGCTATTGTCCTGGCTGTTGATTACTCTCTGTGTAATTTGAAAAGCTTTCTGTTCCCACTGCTTTATGTAATATATCAACAGTAATAGATTCACACAATCATGGATTCATAATCATTATCTGGCCTACTGGAGGTTTGGCCACTGTGACAGATGTCTCCTCAATTTTCTGTTGTGGGCTTTCATTTATTTCACCCACCTTCTAGAAAATACATTATACAAAAATATAGTATTAATGTATTGGATTTTATGTTTGCATCCAGTGGTGACATTACTTATCAATCTCTAACTTCACATGACTAGTTAATTAATCATAATGAGTCAAACACAGCCATACTGATTCAGCATACTTTATCCTCACTAGAGTTTATGGCTAAGGTTACTAAATTTGCACAATTAAATTCTAAGGTATACTTTTGTTTTTAATATTTGGAATAATCCATTTTTTAATTATGCATTTAAAGGTATTATTTTGTCTTAGAAATTTTTGTCTTAGATTTTCGTATGTGCGTATGTGTCTAAGACTTTTGCTTGAGAGATATTCCATCAGGATACAGAAAATGTAGAGTAATTCTTTCTTTATTTATTTATTTTAATATATTTTATTGATTTTTTTTTACATAGAGGAAGGGAGAGGAATAGAGAGTTAGAAACATCGATGAGAGAGAAACATCGATCAGCTGCCTCCTGCACATACCCTACTGGGGATGTGCCTGCAACCAAGGTACATGCCCTTGACCGAAATCGAACCTGGGATCTTTCAATCCACAGGCCGATGCTCTATCCACTGAGCCAAACCAGTTAGGGCAAGTAATTCTTAAACATCTTCACCAAGTCCAGCAGTAATGTTGCCTGTACCATCTAAAGTAACAACTCTTCACAAGGGAAATTCCACACATACTAGTTAGTACACAACACACTATATGTTTACCTCTTGACTGGTGCACTTCTAGTGAATATGTAAGAAAAGAAAACTATATTTTATTTCTGTTTATTTCTTAGTTTCTTAACAAACTCTTGAGTTTAATACACAAATGTTTACTAGAAATATTCATAACTAGTTGGGCTTGAAGAAATACCTTCAGACATTCTGAAATTACTTTTATCATTGTGATCCTTTAGCTTTGAATAAAAATTGCTATTATTTTTTAAAGTATTGAACACCTGTCTTGTTTCATCTGATTGATGCATTTGTTTTCATTGTATTTTTGTTGTTGTTGTTAATCCTCACCTGAGGATATTTTTTTCTCATTGATTTTTAGAGAGAGTGGAAGGGATGGGGAGAGACAACATGCCCCAACTGGGGCTGGAGATTGAGCCTCCAATTGGTATGTGCTCTTGGCCAGTGTCAAACCTGAGACCCTTTCAGTCTGCAGGACGATGCTCTAACCACGGAGCAATTAGCTAGGGCCATTTTCATTGTGTTTTTAATACAGTGTACTAATTGCTTTAATTGCTTCTTTCAAATAATTTTAAGACAGAAACAGGCATAAATTGCATTAATGGATTATATGCCAGAGAGAGAGAGAGAGAGAAAGAGAGAGAGAGAGAGAGAAACTCTCCACAGAAAGCAGGCTTTCCACAGTTTTTGCCCTTTTCAGTTTATCATTAGACCACCCAAAAAGTGCAGGTTAAAAGTTTTAAAAATATGCTTCCCTCAGTTGAGTTCAAATGCATTTTGAATAATAGTATTTCTTCCCATTTGCATGTTTTCTTATTTCTCTGACAGTAAATGGGAAGTCAGCTGGAAAGAACTGTGAAAAACATATGCTTTATATGGATGTGTCTGGGATTTCCATTCTCCAGCATCTGAGATCCATTTCTTATAATTGCACTGAATGAACACCTGTTAATGGATCACTCGTAAGCTTTAAAACTGCCTATTCTACCAAGTTTATCC